>JBBPBX010000401.1:80942-92757 GCA_038048925.1 Garcialebias charrua | reverse complement strand
TGTCAGGGGGTCCAGCTGTTTTGTTGGAAGCTGTCCAAAAGATTGAAGTGAAAAAAGAGTTATTGGGTTAAGGTCAGAGACGCATGTGCGCACATAGTGATTTGTTGGAGCGCATGTACCTGAACACAGAGGTGTGAGAGAGAAATAGAGAGATGAACAGAGTGAAGAAAGCATGAAGAGAGTGATTGAGCTGAAAAGAGGGAAAAAGAGGAAGAAGAAGAAAAAGCGTCACCCCAAGCGTGTACGAGTTGTTGTCGATGAGTTGGGTAGCTGGGATGAAAAAAGAGGGAAGTGAGAAATATGTGTGGAGTGTTTGGGACGAGAGAGAACGGAGTGTGCGTGGAGGAACGGAGGTTAGGGAATTGTAGGATTGACGGTCCTTGTTTGATGTTTTTTTATGCAGCTTCTGCCCCTCCAGTTGAGCTCAGACCCACAGCTGTGAGGCGGGGAAGGTCATAAGGGTTAGAACAGTGAAGCAGAAAAAAGAAAAGGCAAGTTGTATCTAGACTTGCTGAATTTGCAGAATTTTAATTAATTAAACGGGTCGAGCCCCAGAAATTAGGACAAATTGGTCAACAGGTGACATTAGAAATTTATTGAAGGGAAAAATGTACAAAAAGTGTTGGTTTTACTGAGTAATTAATCTACACAAGTTTAAGGGGCCTATGGTGAATAACAGTGCCTTTAACTATTTGGAAGCATGCTTATTTTAGAAAAAAAGAAGAAGATGGTTTTCAAGTTTTTTTTTAAGTTTAAAGAATGGATGAAACCTTTTATCTAAGGGAAAACTAATCTTTGTTATTCTAATTCAAAAGCATTTGTTTTTTCTACAGCTTCATGTCTCATCCCTTGTCATCTGCTGATGGGACAGAGGAACCCAGAGGACAACGTGACCGACTCCAGAGAGAAGCGCCTGAGGGTGGTATCTGGTGTCGTCTGATGGGTGTTCACGTTCATCTGTGCTGTGGTACTGCTGGGTGACCCTTCCTCTTTGATGACGAGACGTGTCCTGAGGGGGACAGAGAGGGTCCTTGCCACTAAATGAACCGTGTTAAGAAAACAGGATGACTTCAAATGTCTTGTGAATCAGTCCTGCTGGTGACGAATGCAAGCAGAAGGTGTCCAACGAATGTGACATTCCAGTACGTCAACCTTATACATTGCTACTTTAAGGTCTGCCTAGTAAGAAGATGTAAATAAAAAGAGACAATTAGAAAAATACTTACCAACCTTTCACGTGCTTTTGAACTGGGCAACATGTAAATTGCAAGTGTTACATGTACAGATGCAAATGAAATGCTTCCGGAGGGTGGTGTCAACGAAGGATCTTCGTGAGTGGTGAACATTTCTGATGTTCATTGATTGTTTTTAAAACCTGAAGTGATGAAATGTGATAATACTATAACAACCACAGTGTGAA
This sequence comes from Garcialebias charrua, assembly GCA_038048925.1. NCBI lineage: Eukaryota > Metazoa > Chordata > Actinopteri > Cyprinodontiformes > Rivulidae > Garcialebias > Garcialebias charrua. The sequence continues at coordinate 91,337 of JBBPBX010000401.1, read as the reverse complement.
AATATCATGTTTTGACTTATGACATGCAAATGTGCAAGACGGCTTATAAAAAGGAGTGATATGTGCTGCAGACAGGTCATGTTAACCCATGTTTCAACCAGAAACAGGATGATGTGTGACTGGACAGTAAAATAGTCTTCAAAAATACCCAGGTGCTTTTTATTTTATTTTCCGGATGAATATGTTGTACGCTCATGGAAGTTGGGACGACAAGACTTATTGATTGACTAAATTTGCAATTTCTGCATGTTTCCTGGCAGTCTCCATTTGGATCCCTTCAGATGCGCAATGAACGGGTCCACAGGTGCCAAAACTTAAGATTGAGTTCCTAAGTCTGACTGTCCAATTTGAAAGTGTTCACATATATTGAGCAGGGAAAGTCTAAAAAAGCTAAGTCTGGTCCTCTGGACATTCAAAAAACTTTTTTTTTTTCTTTGAATGTCCAGAGGACCAGACTTAGCTTTTTTAGATTTTTCTACCTGGATTATTGAGCATGCATCTGAGCAGGGAAATGTTTTTCCATGCGGCTAAACTTTGTTTATTTTTAATGCTTTGCTTTGTGTAATTTGTGCACATGTTTTTTTTATTGAACCGAGTAAAAGATCATATGAGTAGATTGATCTATAACACTGCCTTAGAATGAAAATTGAACTTATAATGAGACTGGTACTTATTTCTAGTGCTGTGCTTTGTAGGTAAGATCATATACTTAGATTAGTTTGTAACACTGTCTTAGAATGAAGATTGAAATTATAATGAGAGATAATCAATTATAAGTGAGGGGGACCGAGTAAGTTTGGTGTGTAAGGCTTTGCAACATGCCTTATGAGGTGACAGTATGAATTTTTTTCTAAATTAGACAGTAAACAGAGGGTGAAATGAAATATGAGTGTTTGGTATTAAATGTTTCCTGAGTAATTTCATCATTTTTTTAACGCTTTCTGCAACACTTGTGAATATGCCTGGCTAGTTTAGTGTCAAGCTGCATTGAGATTGAGACGCAGATGGAGAGGACGCTGGCGTGATGTCGCCGCTTCTCCACGTTAAATAGTTATTTTACTGTTGCTATTTTTTTTGGACATTTTTTAGGACATTTATCTGGACTTATTTTGCTCAGTGGTTTTTTTTTAAATAAGGACTTTACGGAGAGCTTAGTTAGTACTTCCTAACCGGAATGTTGGGCTGTCTGCCTCCTGTCACTGCAGTTTTTGTGTTTTGCTTACCTGCTGCTTTTGTCAACCTCCTGTGTCATCTGGACTGTTCTGGACTTTCTCCTGTGCTCCTCTTCAAGTGATGCTCAACCGAGTTACATCTCACTGCTTCTTGGTAAATTTTCTCGGAGCCGTGGGTCTGCTGTTAGCGGCTAGCTCTGTGCTAGCTTCCCCCGGCTTGGCTGGTGCGATGTTGACCTACTCCGCTTCGCAGCTGCTTGGACTTAACAACTGCTCCATTCCACCTTCTGTTTCCATCATCAAACAACTGGGACTTCTGCGTAGACCTTGTTACATCCATAGAGGCTCGCGAAGGAAATCCATTTATTCTCGCTCTGAATTGATTCTGTCCGGGAGACGTGTCGCACCTCAACTACGTCATCAGAACGCTGCGTCTGTAGTCCCTTGTAGTCCACAGCGCCCAAAGTGGCAAGGAAAACGTGGAGTGGACTTCAGTCTGCTGAAACCGGTTCAAAAGGCTCCTACACCAACCAGCATTAAAATAGAACTTTTCAATGTACAATCACTATCGAACAAATCATGTTTAATTCATGATCACATTCTGGAGAAGGACCTGGACCTCATGTGCCTCACAGAGACTTGGCATCAACCAGACGTGTTCAGTTCTCTGAATGAAGCTTGTCCCTCTGGATACAATTATCTGCAGAGAGCCCGCTGCACTGGCCGCGGTGGTGGTCTGGCTGTAATCTACCGCAGTAATTTAAAATTGTCACATCTGTCTTCTCATAATTTTTCCTCTTTCGAATGTTTGGCCTTCAACTTCAAAGCCCCACTCCTGATGAACGTTATATTGATTTATAGACCTCCCAAACCGCATGTTTCATTTAACTCAGAAATGCATGACCTCCTCACCTTTTTCTGCACCTCCCCTGTAAAAACTATTTTTCTTGGCGATCTAAATATCCACATGGACAATTCCTCTTCCCCTCTGGCTACAGATTTTAAGTCTCTTTTGGAATCTCTCAACCTCACCCAACATGTGGACGCCCCTACGCACAACAGGGGGCATACTCTGGATTTGGTGATTACAGACACTGTACTCATCAATAACTTGTCTGTATATGACCTGGGTGTCTCAGACCACAGGGTCATCTCACTGGAAGTGCCTTCTTCTTCGCCTGCTTCAAACCCAAAACGACCTATCCAGTTCCGTGACTATAAAAACATCTCCCCTGATGTTTTGTCTGCTGATCTTCACGCCCTGACCGCCGTCAATCACTCATCTGCAGATGACTCTGTGAATTATTACAACCAATCTCTCCAGGAGCTTCTGGACCTACATGCTCCCTTGAAGACAAGACTGGTGTCTTTCTCCCGTTCAGCCCCTTGGTACACTGGTGAGCTGCGCAGGATGAAGGCAACTGGCCGTGCTATTGAGAGACGTGTAAAATCATCTGGTCTCTCGGTACATAAGCAAGCGTACAAAGAACATCAGAAAGCGTACGCCTATTCTCTTAAAGAAGCACGCTCCAAATATTATTCCAACATCATCAACACCTGCCCTGGAAACTCTAAACAGCTCTTCACCACAATAACTCATCTGCTTAATCCCATTAAACAAACTCATGAGGTCTCTGTTCAAAAATGCGACCTGTTCCTTTCATCATTTAAAAACAAAGTTGACACTATCAGATCCCAGCTCCACAACCTCCCTGATCTTAGTGTGCCATCTACCCGTCTGCTTTCTGGGACCCTGAGCAGCTTTGATGAAGTTGTTCAGAGTGAGGTAGAGACCATCCTCAAGAAAATGAAGCCTTCATCCTGCGCCCTGGATCCCTTCCCCTCATCTCTCATAAAATCCAATCACTCTGCAATTAGCCCATTAATCACACAAATAATAAATCAGTCTCTACAATCTGGTCATGTTCCACTGCCTCTAAAAACTGCCATCATTAGGCCTCTTCTGAAAAAATCTAATTTGGATCCCGACATTTTTTCAAATTACCGCCCAATTTCCCACCTCCCATTTCTGTCCAAAGTGCTGGAGAAAGCAGTTGCTGCTCAGCTGCAGGACCACCTACAACAACACTCCCTGTATGAGAAGTTCCAGTCTGGATTCAGAGCAGCTCACAGTACTGAGACTGCATTGCTGAGAGTAACGAATGATGTCCTCATGGCTGCTGACACTGGTTCTCCCTCCATCCTTGTCCTCCTTGACCTCACTGCAGCCTTCGACACTGTGGACCATAGTATCCTCCTCCACCGTCTTCATGTGGAGGTCGGTCTCTGTGACACTGTCCTGGACTGGTTCAGATCTTTCCTCTCCAATAGGCTGGAATGTGTCAGTCTTGGCAATGCCACTTCCCAGACAGTCGGTGTCTCCTGTGGTGTACCTCAGGGGTCAGTTCTGGGGCCCCTGCTGTTTTCCCTTTACATGCTGCCTTTGGGTCAAATTATTAATCAGTTCAACATTTCCTTTCACTGCTATGCCGACGACACACAGCTTTACATCAGGACTGGAACATCATCATCATCCCTATCTCCGTCTTCACTCACTGTTCTCTCTGCCTGCCTGGAGGAAATAAAGGCATGGATGAATCAAAACTTTCTTCAACTGAACTGCTCCAAGACCGAGGCCATATTGATTGGCACCCCTCACCAGATACAAGCATCAACTTTAACAACAATCTCCTTCTCTGGTCAAGACATCCCCCTCTCCACCTCTGTTACAAATCTTGGAATAAAAATGGACTCTCATCTCACATTTGAAAATCACATTAAGCATCTGTTTAAAACCTGCTTCTTCCATCTTCGAAACATCTCCAGACTTCGCCCATCTCTGACTTTTTCTGATGCTGAGAAACTCGTCCATGCCTTTGTCTCCTCCAGGCTCGACTACTGCAACTCCCTGTTTATTGGTATCCCTGGCAAAAACATTCAGAAGCTTCAATATATTCAAAACAGTGCAGCTAGGATTCTGTTGAGAGTTCGCAAATTTGATCATATTACACCCATTCTCCATAACCTCCATTGGCTTCCTGTCACCTACAGAATTCAATATAAAACTGCTCTCATTACCCATCAATGCTTGCACGGCACTTCACCTGACTATCTAAAGGACATTCTTGCACCATATTCATCCACCCGGTCTCTACGATCACAGAACAGTAATTTACTTCATATTCCTCGGACCAAATTGAGGACCATGGGAGACCGAGCATTCTGTGTGGCTGCCCCCCGCCTGTGGAACTCCCTCCCTGACGACCTGAGAGCTCCACAGTCACTGGTTGACTTTAAAAGCGGCATTAAGACTTTTCTTTTTAAGCAAGCCTATTCTGCCTCCACATGATTTTATCTTTGATCTTAGCTGTTATCTTTATTGATTTTACTTGATTTTATCACTTGTTTTATTTTATTTATTTTTTAAGCAAGCCTAAATCTACATGATTTTATCTTTGATCTTAGTCGATATTATTATTGATTTTATTTTATTTTATCACTTGTTTTATTTTTTACATTTACCTTGTTACACATTGTAGCACTTTGAGATTTTTACTAATGAAAAGTGCATTATAAATTGAATTCATTATTATTATTATTATTATTATTATCAAGCTGATCAACTTGGTATTTGCAATTAGGTTTTATCAGGCGCAGAGTTATGTGGGAAAACTGAGCTCGTTTCTCCTACATGACCTTGTAGCCCTCCTTGGTAAGAGATGCAACAGGCTAGTCAAATAAGAAATGTTATCCCTCACCCGTGCAAGGCACTGCCTCACACTTGAAAAACATATGATGCCTAAGATGAGGTGAAGTCATAGTACTTGCACGCACACACATAGCCACACACGCACGTACACTTCAAGGTATAAATGAGGAGTGCTCAGATGAACATTTTTGAGAGTCTGCCACGAGTCCTGATCAGATGTCTGACTGCGTTGATGTGTATTCCCTGCCAAACTGTGATGCTCTCCCAGTTTGTGTGTCAAGGTGAGGGATAATGCATTTTACATCAATGCCTTGTGTGTGTATTTATATTAAAGTTTTACTGTGGCGAGATTAAACAGACACTTTGATCTTAGCAGCAACACTGTTTGTGTATGACTTGTACACCTGAGGTGATCGTACAACTTTGTTTGTTTTGTTGTTTTTCCTTTTTCTGTCACATACTTTTTTAATAAATGACACATTATTATTTTTAATAGAGTCTGTGTGTGTGTTTTTCCTAAACAGCTGTGCCAATCTTTTCCATGAGCCTGATAATTGATTTAAAATATGATAAAACATTTTGGTTGATTTAGAATATCATAAAACATGTCCTTAACACAATGGATAGTAAAAGTTATCAAAAGCTTGCATTTTCGTTTATGCTAAAGGGGCGTGGCAAGTTCTCAAACTTGCGTTTCACGCCATAAATTTCAAACTGATATAACTTTCACATTGAAAGACCGAAATGCAGCAAACTTGGCATGAGTCATCCCTGTTGGATGCCCGAAGATCCTCTGTGGTCATGTTGTGATGTCATCGAAGCCCCGCCCACTCAGAATAGGAAGTCACTTTTTTCTTGGAAGGCTCCCTCTCTGACACCCTTGAACTAATCAGGATGATCCTGTGTTAGAAGACTGTTACGTGGTCACTTTGTTTTGTCTTTTGTTTGTTATTATTATTTTTTGGCACCTTTGACGGTTCACTGGTGGAGGGGGGCGGGGCTCAGCCAGTCTAAGTGTTTTTAGCTGCGCTGGTAGCACACCTGGGTGGTGATTGTGACTGATGGAGTGGCGTGTTGGACGCTACTGCAGCAGTGGAGTTTTGGTGAAGAGGAAAATATCTTAAAGGACTGTGCGGAAGGCTCTGGGGAGAGAAGCGGAGCATTCACCTCGGGACGGAACTCAGAGGGAGCGTCGGATGGTTTTTGGCCGGGTTTGTTTTGGATGAACCGGCTGGACGCTAACGGATTAAATGCACCGGGGAAGTTAACACGCCTGTTGACAACAACCACAGATGAAAACACAAGTGGTGCGCTTTTAAGAAAAAAGAGGAAAACTATAAAGGAAAACAAATAAAAACAACTATTGAACAAGTGACGGATGAAGGACCGTGCGGGCTCGCCCCTCCAGGATGTCAGCTGATTGAGACTCTAATCGGACATCAAAGGTAAGCCCCACCTCACTGTGTGTTCTGTCTCTGGTGCCAGTTTTGTTTCTTTTTGTTTCTTTTTTTTCTTATCACACACTTTTAGTTGCGACCACTACTCTCCATTAAGATAAGAACGAGCTGGGAGAGAAGTGGTTTCGTAACAAGTGGGGGCTCACGTCCGGGATCACGGAACATCCTTTTGACTTTAAGCTACCATTTAAATTATATTGGTGTTTCGTTGATTCCTTTAACAGTAGTTAAAATTAGTGTGAAGTTATGGAGGAATTTAAAATTGAAGAATTCCTAGAGGAGGGTCGGATTTTGAAAATGAGAGACTGGTATCAACTAAAAAAAGTAGAACTGTTCAAAATAGCAGAACACTTGAAGGTGCAGTGTCCACCTGGTACTAAAAAGGTTGACTTAATTGAAGCATTAATAAATAAGATTTCCCCTGAAAGTCTTCCGGAAACACACCCCAACGTTTTAGAGTTACAGTTTGCTCAATTAGAATTAGAAAAAGAACGCATCAGGCAGAAAGCAGCACAGGAAGCTGCCACGCTTCAGTTAGACAGAGAACGAATGAGGCTGGAGTTTGACTACAAACATAAACAACTGGAGAATGAACAACAAAAGCTGGAAGTAGAAAAACTGAAAATTGCAGCTATGGAAGCAGAAAGAGGTTTTGATCTAAGTAAAAACATCAGATTAGTTCCTCAGTTTTGTGAAACAGAAGTAGACGTTTTTTTTCTGTCCTTTGAAAAGATTGCAAAATCTCTAAAGTGGCCTGAGAATAAATGGTCTCTTCTGGTACAGAGTGTGTTTACTGGCAGAGCTCAGGAGGTTTATGCTGCACTTGATGCAGAGAAATCCTCATCTTATGAGGATTTAAAATCCACTGTTCTGGCTGCTTACCAACTGTCTCCAGAGGTTTATCGACAGCGTTTTCGTAACCTGGTAAAAACTGAGACTCATACTTACATTGAATATGCTAGGGAGAAGGAGATAGCATTTGACAGATGGGTGCGGTCAAAGAATGTCGGTCAGGACTATGAGGAATTGAAACGGCTTATTCTCTTAGAAGATTTTAAAAATAGTGTTTCTTTTGAGGTGAGAAATTACCTAGAGGATCAAAAGGTCGACGACATTAAGAAAGCTGCAGTTATGGCTGATGATTTTGAACTCACTCATCAGTGTTTAGTGAGAGGAGGGTTCAAGACATCACAGAGCATGACACAGCGACAGGGTGGTATGCATTCAGACGCCTTGGTGTGCTACTATTGTGGTAAAAAGGGGCACAAGAAAACTGAGTGTTGGGCTTTGGCGAGTAAACAAAATAAGGAAAATACTCCTAAACCTGGTTTACTAGTGGCAGACAGGTCAAAGAATGCTGGTGAGTGCTCAAACAGTGCTGTGTTGGATTTGTATAAAGATTTTATTTCTTCTGGGGTTGTATCTGTTGATGGAAATGGTTATCCTGTAGTTATTCTGCGAGATACGGGCGCTGCTCAGTCACTTTGGGTGGTGAAGGATACAACTCTTCCTCCTTCTAGCTCACTGAATATGTGTACACTTATTCAAGGAGTGAACAATGATGTTGCTGAATTTAATTATGTCCCTCTGCATGAAGTTTATTTACAGTCATCTTTAGTGACAGGAGTGGTTAAAGTTGGGGTGGTGTCCAGTTTACCCATTCCGGGTGTCACATTTATACTGGGGAATGATTTGGCAGGTGAAAAGGTTCATGTTGCCCCTATGGTTGTACATTCTCCCATATATTCTTCTAAGACTGAGGCACTGAAGCAGGAATTTCCTGGAGTCTTTCCTACCTGTGTTGTCACTCGTTCTCAGTCTCAGGTTAATCAGGAAGAACCTCCAGAAACTGTGAGAAATCTAATTCCTATTCCAGTGGTTGGAGAACCATTCAGTCGTGTTCTAATAGATTGTGTGGGCCCCTTACCAAAAACTAAGCGTGGACACTTATATCTGTTGACAGTTATGGATGTTGCTACACGTTATGTGGAAGCTTTTGCTTTGCGTAACATTTGTTCAAAGACAATCTTAGATTGCCTTCTTAAGTTTTTTACTCAGTTCGGGCTTCCTAGAGAGATCCAGTCCGATCAGGGCTCTAACTTTATGGCCGGAGTTTTCCAAGCGGTGATGAAAGAGTTAGGGATTGAGCACTTTAAGTCATCTGTGTACCATCCACAGTCACAGGGAGCCCTGGAACGATACCATCAGACTCTTAAGGCCATGATCAGGACCTATTGTGTGGATCAGCCTGGGGAGTGGGACAAGAGTGTTCAATTTCTTTTGTTTGCTATCCGTGACTCTGTCTGTGAATCTACAGGTTTTAGTCCGTTTGAGTTGGTCTATGGACATGAAGTGAGGGGTCCCTTGAAGTTGGTAAAAGAGAAATTTCTGACTGAAGAACCTGACAGAAACGTTTTGGGGTACGTTTCTGAGTTTAAGGAGCGCTTGAAAGCAGCTTGCACTCTGGCTAATGGTCAGTTACAACAAGTCCAAAGAAAGAAGAAAAAACTTTTGGATCAAAAAGCTGTTTCTAGAAAAGGTGCAGTTGGGGAAAGATAATGTAATTGCTGATGTTCTGTCAAGAATGTGAGGAATAGGTTGAAGATGTAGGAAGTTTATTGGACTAAAATAAAAAAAATAAAAATAAAAAAAAAAAAAAAAATAAAAGAAATAATAATAAATAAAAAAATATATATAAAAAAATATATAATTTTTTTTGTTTAGGGGGGGAAGTGTTACGTGGTCACTTTGTTTTGTCTTTTGTTTGTTTATTATTATTATTTTTGGCACCTTTGACGGTTCACTGGTGGAGGGGGGCGGGGCTCAGCCAGTCTAAGTGTTTTTAGCTGCGCTGGTAGCACACCTGGGTGGTGATTGTGACTGATGGAGTGGCGTGTTGGACGCTACTGCAGCAGTGGAGTTTTGGTGAAGAGGAAAATATCTTAAAGGACGGTGCGGAAGGCTCTGGGGAGAGAAGCAGAGCATTCACCTCGGGACGGAACTCAGAGGGAGCGTCGGATGGTTTTTGGCCGGGTTTGTTTTGGATGAACCGGCTGGACGCTAACGGATTAAATGCACCGGGGAAGTTAACACGCCTGTTGACAACAACCACAGATGAAAACACAAGTGGTGCGCTTTTAAGAAAAAAGAGGAAAACTATAAAGGAAAACAAATAAAAACAACTATTGAACAAGTGACGGATGAAGGACCGTGCGGGCTCGCCCCTCCAGGATGTCAGCTGATTGAGACTCTAATCGGACATCAAAGGTAAGCCCCACCTCACTGTGTGTTCTGTCTCTGGTGCCAGTTTTGTTTCTTTTTGTTTCTTTTTTTCTTATCACACACTTTTAGTTGCGACCACTACTCTCCATTAAGATAAGAACGAGCTGGGAGAGAAGTGGTTTCGTAACAATATATACATACATACCTGTATGTCTCTGTAACTGAATGTTCATATATACATATATACTGTACATACATACCTGTATGTCTCTGCAACTGAATGTTAATTTTTTTTGTTGGACCTTGTTCTGTTGTTTCCCAAATGATGTAAAAATAAAAGTTTTGTCAAGTCAAGTCTCTCTCTCTCTCTCTCTCTCTCTATATATATATATATATATATATATATATATATGCATGCTTATATAGCATAGAGGGCGGCCGTGGCGTAGTGGTAAGGGCAGTCGTCTCCCGATCGGAAAGTTGGCGGTTCGACTCCCGGGACCCGCACCATGTGTCGTTGTGTCCTTGGGCAAGACACTTAACCCTGAGTTGCTCCCGGTAGGACTGGAAAGCACCTTGCATGGTAGTCTGCCGCCACCGGTTTATGAATGTGTGTAGCATTCAATATATGTGTAGCACTTTGAGATTTTCAGTAATGAAAAGTGCGTTATAAATTGAATTAATTATTATTATTATTATTATATATATACATATATACACATATATATATACATATATATACACACGTATATATATACATATATATACATATATATACATATATATATATATATACATATATATATACACATATATATATACATATATATATATT
>JBBPBX010000401.1:49583-79122 GCA_038048925.1 Garcialebias charrua | reverse complement strand
TATATATATATATACATATATATACAGGGTGCCCTCGACCTACGGCAACTCGGACTTACGAACGAGCCCAAGTGAAAGGATGACCTCGAGGTACGACACGGAAAAAGGACTTACAAACAAACCCATTCGAAAGTATGACTTCGAGCTACGGCATAATAATGCGGGACTTACGAACGAACCCCGTTCAAAGTATGGAATCGAGCTACGGCATAAGTGCGTCATTACGGCACGGTGGGGAAGGGGGTTACCTTGGCTGTTGGCGCATGACTGTGCGCATGGAAGTGGAAAAGTAGTGGACTCCGCGGGATGAGTAGGGGTGGGGCGGCCGACAGATGTATACACAACCGAATTTTACCTGGCGAAACAAAGGCGGCGGAGGGATACCTCTAGTTTCTGCGGTAGTATTTAGAGGGACGTGCCATTTTGACCCACATTGTTTGAGTTTTGGCAAGTGAAGAACACAGTGAGTTCAGTTAGCAAGTTTTCATTATGTAGTTAGCATTAGCTTTAGCATCAGCGATTTAGTGTTAGCTTATTGTTGGACAAATCTGAAAATGGGACCCAAGAGAGCGTCAAAGTCAGCGGATACGGGTGCGGGTAAGAAACCCAGGAAAACTATAATGCTGGAGACTAAGCTAAAAATAATAAAATTGGCAGATCAGAGCTTGACACCGAGCGTGACAGGAGAGAAGCTAGGGTTTGCACGTTCAACGGTGGGGACGATCACAAAGGTCAGAGTCAGGATTTTGTGGCATGTGCGTGACTCTGCTCCCATGAGGTCCACCATCATAACAAAGGAGAGGATAGGTTTGATGGTGGAGATGGAGAGGTTGCTAGTGCTATTCATTGAAGACAATGCTCAAAGGCGTGTGCCTGTGAGTATGTCTGTGCTCAGGGAGAAAGCGCGCATGATTTACCGTGCGTTCCAGCTAAAAGCGAGGAGTGAGGGAGGTGCAGGGGGGGAGGGGGCATCACAGAGTGATTCAAGGGACGGCACATCACAACAGAGCAATCTTGGAGAAGGCACGTCAAGTAGCACGTCAGTGGGGGCTGATGGTGGAGAGGGGGGCAGTGGACCAGAGCAATTCAATGCCTCCAAAGGCTGGTTTCAGCGCTTCAAGGAGAGAGCCAACATGCACAACTTGAAGATACAGGGTGAGCATTTAATCTCTCATTTTTTATTTTTAGTAGGTAGTCCCCGACTTACGATTTTTTGGGAGGGTTTGTTTTAAATTTTCCTTTTATTACAGTGTTACAACAGCTTAACCGTGCCATGTTTGTGTGCATTTAAACAGGTGAGGCCGGAAGTGCTGACCACGAGGCAGCTGAGGCCTTCCCAGATCAACTGGCTGCGATCATCAGGGACGGCGAGTACACTGCCCAGCAGGTGTTTAATGTCGATGAGACAGGCCTGTTCTGGAAGCGTTTGCCCGACAGGACCTACATTAGCAGAGACAAAAGAACAGCACCAGGTCACAAGGTTGGCAAGGAGCGTTTGACGTTGCTGTTCGGGGGGAATGCTTCTGGGGATTGCAAACTGAAGCCTTTGTTGGTTTATCAATTTGAAAACCCCAGAGCCTTAAAAACATTAATAAAAAAGATCTGCCAGTGTTTTGGACCGCAAATCAGAAGGTCTGGGTCACCCTGGCTATGTTTTCACATTGGTTCACCAAACAATTTGTGCCAGATGTACGGCGATTTTGCAAAGCCAAAAGCATTCCCTTTAAAGTCCTGTTGGTTTTGAACAACGCTCCAGGGCACCCTCCTGATCTCACTGACTTGAACAGCCATGTGAAAGTGGTGTACCTGCCTCCAAACACCACGTCTCTGATCCAGCCAATGGACCAGGGGGTCATCAGTACGTTTAAGGCGTACTACCTCCAGAGGGTCATCCGTGACGCTTTGGAGGCAACCGCGAAGTCTCCAGAAGTCACCATGAAAGACTTCTGGAGACAGTACAACATCCACGATGCTGTGCTGAACATTGGTCACTCCTGGTTATGGGTGACGCAGAACAACCTGAGCGAGGTGTGGAAGAAGCTGAGTCCACAGCTTGTTCAGGAGTCACCCAGTTCCTAGGAAGTGGCCAGTGTGATCGATGACATTGTAAAGATGGGCAGGTCACTGGAGCTAGAGATGGACGAGGACGATGTCCAACAGCTGCTTGGTGAAGCAGGACAGGAGTTGTCCCCGGATGACCTCATGCAGTTGGACAGGCACGTCCCGGATGAGTAAGAGGAGCAGGTTACCCCCATCCCTCTGTCCAAGATCTTCACCAGGTAGGAGATGGCAAAGGCCTTTAAAGACCTCCATAGCTTCCTGGCTAGGATTGAGACGTACGACGCCGATGGGGAAAGGTTATCCAGGGTCTCTCGAGCTGTCCTAGATGATATTACGTGTTACCAGCAGATCCTGGATGAAAAAAAGCAGGAGCAGGTGTAAAGCATCATGCTACGATTTGTGACCAAGGTCCTAGCACCGTCTCTAGGATCTGCTGGTGCACCAGAAGAAACACCATCCAGTCCTGCTACAGCAAGCCAGGAGGAGTCCATGGACAACTCACCCTCTCCCCAGTAAAAGATGCCTCCCCCGCTCCCTGCTCCCTCCCTCCGGGTACTGTAATGAAATGTTATTTATTTAATTTTTTTTGAGTTGGGTCTTGTTACACACAGTAAGTCCATCTGTTAATCAATTTGTATCTGCTTATGTTCACAGCCTGCTGCTCCTCCTCCTCCCCCTCCTTTCCACCAGCACCACCATCCCATCACTGACCTACCCATGTCCACTGACCTACACAGCATCCAAAGAAAGGTACAGCAAAGACATGTTATTTTTTTTTCCTTTATTTTTTGTTTTATGTTATAGCTACATCTATTGTAATCATCACCTCTCTCTCGACAGCCTCCAAAGCGTCACGGCCCCTGGTCCATCCACACATCTGCACCACACCACACAGGTACGAAGAAGTTCTTCTCTGTGTTTTCTTTTCTGCAGATGTTGACGTCTGTGTGTGGGTTTCAACAGCACCAACCTGCTGCTCTCGCCTCATGGACCAGCCTCCTCTAGCTCCTCCATCTCCACAAATCTATACCATACCACACAGGTAAGGATAAGATGTTCTTCTCTGTTGTTTTCATTTCTGCAGATGTTCATGTGTGTGTGAATTTCTACACAGAACACCTCCTGCACCTGCCTCATGGACGGACGTGTGTCTTCTTCTCTGTCCTACCTGCCTCTGTCGTCCTGCCTCCTGCCTAGCTTCTCTCCTGAGTCACCTGTTTGTGAACACCTGCAGGGAGTAGAACTTGTTTTCTGTCTGTGTTTTATGTTTTCTTTGCAGGTCATTGTCCAGCTTTAACTGCAGATGTTCATGTGTGTGTGAATTTCTACACAGAACACCTTCTACACCTGTCTCATGGACGGACGTGTGTCCTCTTCTCTGTCCTACCTGCCTCTGGTGTCCTACCTCTTGCTCTAGCTGCTCATCCATCATCTGTGTGTCAACACCTGCAGTGAGTAGAACTTGTTTTCTGTCTGTGTTTTATGTTTTCTTTGCAGGTCATTGTCCAGCTTTAACTGCAGATGTTCATGTGTGTGTGAATTTCTACACAGAACATCTCGTGCACCTGCCTCATGGACGGACGTGTGTCCTCTTCGCTGTCCTACCTGCCTCTGTCGTCCTACCTCCTGTCTGTTGCTCTAGTTTCTCATCCATCACCTATGTGTCAACACCTGCAGTGAGTAAAACTTGTTTTCTGTCTGTGTTTTATGTTTTCTTTGCCAGTCATTGTCCAGCTTTAACTGCAGATGTTCATGTGTGTGTGAATTTCTACACAGAACACCTCCTGCACCTGCCTCATGGATGTACGTGTGTCCTCTTCTCTGTCCTACCTGCCTCTGTCGTCCTACCTCCTGCCTGTGAGAATCAATCCCTCAGGGTTAACTTTTTGATGAGACATTTAGTCTTACCCTGATGTATGCTGCTTAATAATTCTTTTAGATTTAGTTTTTTTAAATTTTAATAAGGTTTTAGATTTTAGTTTTTTATTTAGTTTTTTTATTAGGTTTTAGATTTTTTTTTATTTTTTATGTTTTTAAGAATAGATTCAGACTATGACGTTAAGCTTCTGGTCACCTTCAGTGCCAAACCTAATGTCTCAATTTTTTCGTTTTGTATTAAATTCTGATGTCATATATAATAAAAAAACACATGGATTTAAAGTAAAATTTTATGAAGTTTATTATTAACATTGGTAAATATTCTGTTCAATTAAAAAATATTTTATTAATTCCAAAGGGAAATTAAGTGTTGTCGTAGCTCATCATCCTGGTTTCATTCAAGTAGTGCTGGGAAACGCTAATCAAAAAAATTGTTCCGCTATTTCTAAAGCTCTTATTAATTTATTTAGGTCCACAATTTCAAAAGCGCTTATTTCTTAGCAAAGCTAGCGGAAGCTAATGCTAACGCGCTAACGTGCAAATGGCGAACTACTTTTTGAAATCCAGCAGATTTGACCATTTCGTGAAACGGTTAAGCTCAGAAAAACATTGTGCTATAAAGTCAGCTAAGAAATACATTTTTTCTCAGAAAATAAATAATTGTTTTTACCGTGTTTTCTTGTAAAGTCCTTCGCTTCTGTGGCCGGTCGCCATTTTGAACAGGGCAAATGGCAAACTACTTTTTTAAATCCAACAGATTTGACCATTTCGTGAAACGGTTAAGCTCAGAAAAACCTTGTGCTATAAAGTCAGCTAAGAAATATATTTTTTCTCAGCAAAGAAATAATTGTTTTTACCGTGTTTTCTTGTAAAGTCCTTCGCTTCTGTGGCCGGTCGCCATTTTGAACAGGGCAAATGAGGCGCTGACGCGTCGCGTAGGCCGCTGAGAAACATCCATAAGTTCACCCTCCATGTTAAAAACTCTTCGTCTGACTCTTCGAAAACAAGCAATAAGGCTGCAGAGTAACACACTGGCTGCTAACTGCTATAGAGAGAGTGCTCTCTCTAGCCCCCCTTAGGGTGGGGACCGTTTTTTTTTCATGGACCACATCCGGCGCTGACCGGATATGGTCCGTGAGCAGTTGTCCGGTTGATTTAAGAGCCCGTAAATAAGTTTTTTCGTTTTTACTGAAAGATAATTAGTTATTAGCGGTACTGCATTTTAAATAAAAATAGCGCAAATCCGCTTATGAATTATAAAAGTTAGTCAATCCACTATAGCGCTAACAAATTGTTTAGGTCCGCTATTAGCGGATTAGCGCTCCCTAGCGGTTTGGTGCCCAACACTGCATTCAAGAGTTGTTGATAGGGATGGGGCCGATCCGATCCAGTATCGGTATCCGATACCAGCATTATTTAAGTATCGGGTATCGGATCAAACCTGCCGATACTTTTCCGATCCAGCTTCAAAGAGCACTTGTGTTCAATCACAATCTGTGACTGCCCTTTTTAACATTGTGTGAGATAAACCCAATGAAGACACTCTTAAGCCTTACAATAGAGCCCTATTGTAAGGCTTAAGAGTGTCTTCAATTCAATTTTTGACTTTTTGTTTTTCGGACAGGGGTAGAGCAGACAGGTCAATGCAGTGGTTTGAGGTTGTGTCATTGGGAAGGAACAATATGGCTTCAGACTTCTTATCATTGAAGCTTAAGAAATTTAAAGCCATCCAGTCCCTGATGTCAGCCAGGCAGTCGAGCAGAGGTTGAATAGAGCCTGTACCATTTTGTCTTAGGGGGAAGTAGATTTGACAGTCATCAGCGTAGAAGTGGAAAGGTATATTGTGTTTCCGGAAAATAGCACCGAGTGGCAGCAGGTATAAGGAGAACAAGAGAGGACCCAGGATGGACCCCTGCGGAACCCCCCATTTAAGAGCCGCCACTGCAGAAGTAAAATCATTGATGGACACACAAAAAGACCTGTCAGAGAGGTAGGATCTGAACCAGTTTAGGGCTGATCCTGAGATGCCCACCCACTGCTCCAACCTAGCAATGAGGATCTCATGGTCGATGGTGTCGAAAGCGGATGTGAGGTCCAATAGGACAAGCAGCACAGAGTCACCAGTATCTGTGGATAGAAAGATGTCGTTAAAAACCTTCAGTAGGGCAGTCTCAGTGCTGTGGAGGGATTTGAAGCCAGACTGGAAAAGCTCGGGGATAGCGTGATCCTCCAGGAAGCACTTTAGTTGGGACTCAACTATTTTCTCTAGAAGTTTAGAAACAAATGGGAGTCTGGAGACAGGCCTGAAATTGGATAATACTGACGGGTCGAGGTTTGGTTTTTTCAGGAGGGGTTGAACAGCAGCATGTTTTAATGATTTTGGCACCACACCCGAGGATAGACTGCTATTTACAATCGAGAGAATGGAGGGACCTAGAGTGTGAAAAACCTCCTTTAGAAGCCGAGGGGGGACCACATCGAAGGGGGAGCCAGATGGTTTCAGGCTGCACATGACCTGCTCTAGAGAGGACAGAGAGACTGGTTCAAAATGGTCAAACACAGCAACAGATTGAGGTGGGATGGATGGATCGTGAGATGGAGGAGAAATGAGAGCCCTGGTGGTTGCGATTTTATCTAAAAAGAAATGTTGGAAGTTCTCGCACAGCTCAGTCGAGGCTTCCATGGGTGATTGTTCAGTGAGGTGGAGAACAGAGTTTAGGGTGGAGAACAGAACTCGAGGGTTACGAGAGTTTGCAGCAATGATATCAGAGAAGTATTGTGATTTAGCAGTTTTCACTGCTTTCTGATATCGGCGCCAGCTCTCTTTTACCATCTCAAAAGAGACCTGCAGACAGTCTTTTTTCCACTTCCTCTCCACCTTTCGGCATTGCTGCCTAGCAGCTCTGGTCTGGTAATGACAATTCAAGATATCTCAAACGTAATTATGACTAGTCATAATGACGTTTTTAGATATCTTTATTAAGAAATTACGCGTAGGACCCACGGCTGCCACTTAGCTGTTCAAACAGATGCCTGCACAATTTTGGGTGGCTGCAGTGGCGCTAGCTGTTCTGGACTAAATTGTCAGAAAATGTCACAAGTGTTAGCATTAGACAGTGAGGAAAATGGCAGAGTTTCATCTGTTGTTTTTGTTCAGTTCCTGGTTGTTCTTGAGGGGCAAGAAAACAACCTTATCTGTCCTACCATGTTTTACTACAGCCTGCTGGAGTCACTGTAATTAGTCAGTGTCTTACCTGAGCAGATTGGCTGGGGAGTCCAGAGGACCTGACAACTTCTTTAGATTTTCCTACCTGGATTATTGAGCATTCATCAGGAAAACATATTTATTTCTGTTTACTTAATTTCATATTTATGTTCCAGGTTGAAGGCAGTTCAGTCTTGTGTAGGTTCTGTTCCACTCGTGTCTCGTGCATCATCATCACAGCTTGTGGGTGAATTTCTGCTCTTGTTACATTGAACAATCATTAAATCTTTTAGTTGACTGACCACTGGAAAGCCTCAGCCTTGGCTGAATATTTAAGAATCATTATTGCCTCCATTAGAATTAGTTTTTAACTTAGTGTTAATAAAATTTATATTGTATGTTGGAACAGTCTCCTGTTTACTTGTAAACAAACCCAAGTGCCTTTTCTGTGTATAAATTATGTCCTTGGGTGAAAATCCTAAGGTGCCGTTTAAGTAAGTTTATAAAATAAAAGATAACATCCAAGCTTGTCACATGTATGTAAACTGTTCTAGTGTTGTGTACTTTATTTAAAAGTTTTGAATTATTTTTAAACATTCTTCAATTAAAACACACTTGAGCAGTATACGTTTTTTTTATTATTATTTGTGGATTGATTGAGTTGAATTGCAAGGAAAACAAGTATAATTTACAACATCTAGTAAGAACAAAAAAAAACTTTATAACTATTTAAGTTAACAATTTTTACACTATACTGTAAACTTATAGTGGATTATAGATATTTTTCCCAAATTATGGAATTTCATTTTAAAGAAATTGGCACGTTTTTGTATTTTTCATGAGTAACAACTATTTACAGTATTAAATTAAAGTATTTACAGTGATTCACACAGCTTGAGACTGAATATTAGAAATACAAAGGAACAAAAAGGTGATTTGTACATTTTATGATACTGCATTGATATAAACACATTGAAAGTAAAACATGTCCAGTTTAGACTTCATCTGATCAACCAATCATCAATCAATTCATCACGCCATACCCGTTCAACAGTTATTGTTTAGTGGACCCCCTGACCATCTGAGCTGCCAGTGCTGTGGCAGCAGACTCCTCCTCTGTAAGCAACACAGAAACAGCTAACAGTAAGCCTTGGTTGTCGAAGCTGTACCCCTGCAGAACATCTGGACTGCTCCCTGGTTCTGGCCTGTATTTCATGTGACACTTGCAGAGACTGAAGATGCAGCTGACTGAGTGTGGGCACAAAACACATGTTGGGAAGACTATACATCATCGAAGGAAGAGCAGGGAAGTCTGGAGCCACGTGGTGCAGAATGATGCTACACAGGACTTCTCAGTTGGGCACTGGTAAGACACCAGTCCACCCTGTGGAACAGGCCCACATCTGGAAGGTACCAGCTCCAACGTTGACAGACCATCTAGGACAGGAGCAATAAATGGTTGAGACTCCAGTCGGTGTAGTTTTCCTCCTGATGTCAGGATTTCGGGGTCTGGACGTGGTCCTACAAACACACGAGTGACATAATCACAATAAGTTTTGACAAAAGAAACTGGCATAAAAACATTAACACAAAGGTTATACCCAGATGCGGCTCCAGGGGGGAGCTAGGGTGTGCTATAGCCCCCCCTGGAAAACTCACAGCACCCCCTTAGCACCCCCAAGAAAATATCAGATTATTTTCTTTTTCATTGAGTTAATATTCTTTAACATGTGGTTGTTGTGATATTTTCCTCGCAAAACACAACTAATAAATAAAAAAATCAGTGATTATATCGAGTAAAAAACAACAACAATCTGATCCACCAGCTGAAGCCCACAAAGATGAGTGATGCTCTCAACACTGACCCAGTAAGGAGCAGAAACTGGTGACATGATGCCTCTGGTCTTATGCCATTTTTAGCTAATACAACTTGATAAATCATTTCCTGGCTTGCAGTGATAATAAATGACTGTCATCATTTTCCCCGTGCGCCTACCGGCCCATTCATGACGCGGCCCATCAGGATTTCTCTCGAACCTCCCGATGGCCACCCCGCCCTTGCCCTGAGGTTGTTAGACTCATGAACCCCTAGTCTGAATTATCACTGTGAAAACAAATCACTGTAATACCATTTGGTTATGTGCTGCTAATTTCATGCTGCTGATCTATTTCATGTTGCTGTGTTCACTCGTCCTCATCTGCTCACACAGACTCATGTTCGTGCTGCTGTTGTTTGGCGCATTGTTTCGTACTAGTAGTGCTTAGTGTATTTTTAGTTTAGTGTATTTCTTATTTCATGTCTCGGATCTTTTTTACTGTTTTTCTTTACAATTTGTATTTTTGTTGGATGTAACTGGGACCCTGTCCATAGTTTCGTTCCACCTTATGTACCACATGTGATGTGAATGACACACATTGACCTTGAGAACTGAAAGAACAAATTATCCTTCATAGCATCCTCAGTAAAATGCTTAGCCCCCCCTTAGCACCTGCAGAAAAATATCTCTGGAGCCGCCCCTGGTTATACCTGTGTAAGCTCTGTAAAGCGTGGACTGCAGACATCTTTTCCCCACAGTTCTGGGCTTTCGCACCACCTCGCTGGCAGGTTCAGGATGGATCACCTTACAACATAAAAATATGTCAAATAAACTTTTAAAAATATGAAGGGACAGTGAGCAATTTGGTAGGACACTGTGAGTCAGATTTGTGAGAGTTACGATTTTTACATAACTTCCAAATACATGTACTACTAATTGATAGTGGTTGAGCCTGCATTTTTTTCATTACCTACAAAAACAAACTATTCCAAACAAGTTAGGAGATAAAAATATATTTGGCACAAGTAATGTTGAAATTATGACAAATTTCACATGGCACTAATAATATACAGGTGGGAAATTTATTACAATTATTGTTATTATGAGAATCATAATCATCATATACTAAATTATATAACAAAAAAGAATGTGTTCCACTCTTATTTAATTTAATAATAAATAATAATAATGAATTCAATTTATAACGCACTTTTCATTAATGAAAATCTCAAAGTGCTACAAGGTGCAACATAATTAAATGTCAATAAAACAAGTAATAAAACAAGTAAAATCAATAACAATATCAACTAAGATCAAAGTAGAATCAATTTACCTTTGTTCTTGGTCTGTGACATCTTTGTAAATCTCTTGTGCAGGCCAGAGCAGGAGGACCAGTTAGACAGCTGGTGCTGGTATAATCCAACAAATCAGCCTTTTCTTTTTCACACCCAGTGAGATCTAAAATAGATCATAACTGTTTTTAGCACATATATATATAAATTAATACTTCTTATAACATATTTAGCTTTAAAAAAATAATATATTGTATAATAGATTGATTCACTTAACACATCACTTACATACATACATACCGTATATATATATAAATTATATATATATGAACAAACACACACACACACACACACACACACACACACACACACACAGCACGCTATATACACACTTTATAGATGCATAAACATATTTTTGGCACTAATGGAACCTCGTAAAAAATACAATATACATTTTTATACCATCTGTCTCAAATATTCCAAATAATTTATTACATTAAATTAGGCTTTTTTACGATGTTCATGTTACTCGTTGCAGCTGAAGCTAGCGGTTAGCTCGCTAAGCTAAGCTACGTTTTTTTTCTTACCATGATAGCTGTGGATGTTTTCTTCATGGAAGAAATATCATGAGATCAACGCTGCGAGTTCCTCCTCACCAGCAAAAAAAAAGGCTGCTGGCAAATTAAACAAGATGTTGAAAAGAGAAACATTTCTATTTAGTGCACACAAGAAGTGTCTGTTTCTGTTAAAAACACAGGCGTGTGTTGGACAGACCTGATGGGTCCTCCTGACAAGATTTAGCAGACCTATTTCCGCCTGCGTAAAACTGTGACATATTTGACTAGTCAAAATTATAATTCAAGATATCTCATACGTCATTCTGACTAGTCAAAATGTGAATTCCAGATATCTTAAATAGAAACGCCGTCCACATGATAAAATATTTAAGATATCTTGAATTCATTTAAAGATATCTTAAAAGGAATTTTGACTAGTCATAAGTACAGTTCTAGATATCTGAAATTGATTTATGACTAGTCATATTAGTTATTTAAGATATCTTGAATTACATTTTGACTAGTCATAAATACATTTTGACTAGTCATAAATACATTTAAGATATCTTAAATGATGAGGTAATTTAAGATATCTGTAATTGTAATTATGACTAGTCAGAACTAAGATCGAGATATCTTGAAAGCTAATTATGACTAGTTGTTGAGTGGAATTATTATTATGCTTTATCATTTGTCAAACCTATTTTATTTTGAAAGGACACGCACTTCCTGTCACTTAATTAAGCACACATGTGTATGTATATAACGTGACACGTCAACTGAATAAACCAGTCATTCCCCTTGTGGTGAACAAACCAGAATGCTGACTCTTGGTCATTTTTATTCCTCCGTGGTGACGGTGTATCTGGATGAATGCACGCTCGGATTCTGACTGAGTGACGCTACCTGCTGACAGGTTATGGGCCCAGCCCAGCAGAACCCAGACAGAACCCAGATAAAGCCCAGGAGAACTCCAGGAAGAGCGCAAGATACAACCCGGAGAAGCTCTGGATGACGACGAGCACGGGTGAAGCTTTTGGAGATTGGAGTCACAAGGACGAGCATTTTTCTGGTGAGCAACTACTGAATGCTAAGCTAGCACCATGAACAAACGCGTCGTCGATTCAAGTAGCCGATGGGCGCGGCTAACCTTCGACGGAGACGAAAACAATTATGAACTATGGGAGACGAGAGTTCTGGGACATCTTAAACTCCAAGGTCTGAAAGACACCATATTGGGGAGAAATATCAAGGATGAACCGGCTGACGACGTGGATGTACCGGCCGATGACGCAGATGTACCGGCCGATGACGCAGATGTACCGGCCGACGACGAGGAGGTGCCGGCCGACGACGTGAGTGTACCGGCAGACACCGATGAAGAGAAAAATGAAATGGCATATGCCGAGCTGATCCAATTCCTCGATGACAAAAGTTTGTCACTCGTGATGAGAGAAGCTGCCGACGATGGTCGAAAAGCATTAAAGATACTTCGAGACTACTATGCTGGAAAAGGTAAACCAAGAATTATAAGTCTCTACACTGAATTAACTTCATTGAGGAAGAAGAGCGATGAAAGTGTGACTGAGTATGTCATACGTGCAGAGACACTAATTACAGCCCTGAGAAATGCCGGGGAGATCCTTAGTGATGGTTTACTCGTGGCGATGGTTTTAAAAGGACTGCCAGAGACATTTAAGCCTTTTTCCGTCCATATAACACAAAGTGAATCAGACATACAGTTTGCTGAATTCAAAGTGAAACTCAGGAGTTATGAGGACACTGAAAGAATGCGCATGACAGAAGCAGATGACGTCATGAAAGTGAGGACGCCACAAAGCGCACTATTATCAACAGCTGCTGGAGACTACAAGAAAGAAATAACATGTTTTAAGTGTGGCCTCACTGGACATAAAGCCAATGTCTGCCGCTACAGACTGTGGTGCAGTCACTGCAGGAGCAGCACACACAGCGATTCAAACTGCAGAAGGAAGCAATGGAGCGACGACGCACGCACAGCAGTGGAGGCGGACAGGAACACAGAGGGCGACAACACGTATGCATTCCAGACGAGAGATGACAGCGTGAGACCAAATCATCGACAGAACCTCAAAACTACAGGTCTTATGGTGGACACAGGAGCGACTTCACACATCCTGAAAGAAAAGACGGCATTTAAAAAGTTTGATGAACATTTCCAGTCAACAACACATTGTATCGAGTTGGCTGATGGTACCAGATGTAACGGAGTGGCAGAAGGAAGAGGAGACGCAGAAGTACTTTTGATGGACAGCAGGGGACGAGAACACAGAGTATTACTGAGAGGAGCATTGTACATCCCCACGTTTCCACAGAATATCTTTTCTGTGAGGGCCGCAACAACAAATGGAGCCACCATCATCTTTACGGAAGGGAGAAACATTCTTCAACACAGAGACGGTACAGAGTTCAACATCTACGAGCACGACAGACTGTACTACCTCGCAACATTATGTGAGTACGATGAATGCAATAAGATTTTTGATTTACAAACATGGCATGAAATATTGGGACACTGCAATCACAGTGACATTTTAAAGCTGCAGAATGTAGTTGATGGGATGAAAATCAAAGGTAAAACAGCAGGAAATCAAAATTGTGAAGTGTGTATTCAAGGTAAATTTTTCCAAACCAGAAATAGAAACCCTGACAAGAAAGCTAATGAACCTCTTGAATTTGTACATACAGATTTAGCTGGACCCATTGATCCAGTATCACATGATGGGCATAGATATGCTGTAATATTCACTGATGATTTTTCCGGTGCAATGTTTGTTTATTTTCTTAAAAATAAGAGCGATACTGTTCACGCAACAGAAATTTTCTTGGCTGATACAGCACCATATGGGAAAATAAAATGTATAAGATCTGATAATGGTACGGAATTTACATCTAAAGGTTACAAAGAACTGTTAAGTAAAAACGGGATAAAACATGAAACATCAGCCCCATATTCTCCACACCAAAATGGCACAGCTGAACGTAGCTGGAGAACCCTATTTGATATGGGAAGATGTATGCTAATTGAGAGTCAATTACCAAAAAGACTGTGGACATATGCTATCCGAACCGCAGCTATTATAAGAAACAGATGTTTTAACAACCGGACAGGTCAAACACCTTACTATTTACTAACTGGAAAGAAACCAAACTTGTCTAGAATGCAAAAATTTGGAACAGAATGTTATGCATACAAACAGAAACAAGGGAAACTCGATGCAAAATGCACAAAGGGAATTTTTATAGGGTATGATAATAACAGTCCTGCATATTGGATTTATTTTCCAGAAAACGCAAAAGTACAAAAATGCCGATTGGTTAAATTCTTGTCTAAAAATAACGATGAAGACCAAATACAAACGCAGAACGTGTCTTATGATGTAGATGATGATATCCAAATGAGAGAAAATACAGTAATAAAAGAGCAGTTAGATTCAGGATCACAGGAAGCAAGCACAAGTCAACGAGAAGTAAACGATCTGGCACCACCTAGTGGCGAGTCAGAAGACAGACGGTATCCTTCTAGAGTAAGGAAAAGACCAGAATACCTTAATGAATATGTGACAGCTGTAAAAGAAGAAAACCACGCATTAACCGACATAGATTACTGTTACAGATTAATATATGACATACCTAAAACATTCAATGAAGCCATGATGTCACCAAACTCAAAAGAATGGGCAGCTGCTATGGATGAGGAGATTAACTCACTAAAAGATAATAACACTTTTACCCTAACAACATTGCCAGAAGATAAGAAAGCAGTAGGGGGTCGATGGGTATACGTAAAGAAAAATAATGGTGATGGTGAAAAATACAAAGCACGATATGTTGCCAAAGGGTATAATCAAAATTACGGCATTGACTATGATGAAACCTTTTCCCCAACAGCAAATATGACAAGTATTAGAGTTCTGATGCAATGTGCCATCCAAGAAAATCTTATATTACATCAAATGGACGTAAAAACTGCATATCTGCATGCACCAATTGATTTTGAAGTTTATGTAGAGCAACCTGATGGATATGAAATAAAAGGAAAATCAAATGAGAAACTGGTTTATAAATTAGAAAAATCGCTCTATGGTTTAAAACAGTCAGGCAGAAACTGGAACAAGACGTTACATGACTATTTAACTGAAAATGATTTCATACAAAACCCTGCAGATCATTGTGTTTATACCAGGGAAACAGAAAAGAACAAAGTAATAATAATAATTTGGGTTGATGATATTATTATTGCTGCCAGTGATGAAAGTATTCTGAAAACTGTGAAGGAAATCCTGACAGCAAGATTCAAAATGAAAGATATGGGCAAACTCAAACATTTTCTTGGCATCCATTTTGAGCATACAGATAATTATGTAAAAATGTCACAAGAAGAATATGTAGATAAAATACTCGAAAGATTTCAAATGCAAGACTGCAAACCAAGATCTACTCCTTGTGAACAAAAACTAAACTGCAATGAAAATGCTGAGAAAATGGAGAATGTAAAAGAGTACAGAGAGGCAGTTGGTAGCCTTATTTATTTAACTTCATGTACTCGACCTGATTTAAGTTTCATCTTAAGCATATTATCACAGCATCTAAATAAACCAACTATAGAACACTGGACTATGGTAAAACATGTACTCAGATATTTGAAACAAACAAAGGACAAGGCATTATACTACAGAAAATGTGAAAATGATTTACATGTGACCGCCCATAGTGACGCAGATTGGGCTACAGACATCGCTGATAGAAAAAGTGTTACGGGTTACTGCACCAGTCTAAATGAAAAGGGTACTTTAGTATCATGGAAAACAAAGAAACAACCAACCGTTGCGTTATCTACCTGTGAAGCAGAATATATAGCCTTATCAGCAACCGCACAAGAATGTCTGTATTTGTCACAACTGTTGCAGAGCATGTACAAACATCAAATGAAGCCACCCAAAATATTTGAAGACAATCAAGGGACAATAGCTCTGACAAAAAATCCTGTAAACAGAAACAGATGTAAACACATTGACATCAAATATCATTTTGTGAGATCGAGTGTCAACGCAGGAAAACTGAATTTGGAATACTGTCAAACAGATTTAATGGTGGCGGATGTTTTTACAAAGCCTGCAACAAAAGCCAAATTAATGAAGTTCGAAAAACATATTTTCGGAATGTAAATAATGTATATAATGTTTTGTTTGTTACCGTTTGTTGTTTATTTTTCTTTATCTTTGGTTGTTTGGTTTTGACAAAATGAACGCAAGTAGGGGTGTTGAGTGGAATTATTATTATGCTTTATCATTTGTCAAACCTATTTTATTTTGAAAGGACACGCACTTCCTGTCACTTAATTAAGCACACATGTGTATGTATATAACGTGACACGTCAACTGAATAAACCAGTCATTCCCCTTGTGGTGAACAAACCAGAATGCTGACTCTTGGTCATTTTTATTCCTCCGTGGTGACGGTGTATCTGGATGAATGCACGCTCGGATTCTGACTGAGTGACGCTACCTGCTGACACTAGTCAAAATTAAATTAGAGATATCTAGAATTGTATTTACGACTAGTCAAAATTCATTTCAAGATACTGTATCTTAAATTGAAGCCTCCATTCAACTCAATGGAAAATCTGACGTCATTTTGACTAGTCAGAATGTAATTAGAGATATCTCAAATAGGAATTTTGACTAGTCAGAATGTAATTCAAGATATCTTAAATAGCTATTATGACTAGTCATAATTCTATTTCAGATATCTGGAATTGAAGTGCCCTGAATCCGATTTAATGTTAAAAGGGCTTGCCATAGATACTGATCTGTCACCTGGATCCAGCTTGCTGTCAGAGAGCTCTCGGTCCTCCTGGGCAGTAGGACTGCCTGAAGTGAGAAGTATAAGTGATCAAAAATTATTAATACAGCTAAAGAATTAATAGCTTTGAATTGACAACACAAAAAGGTTAAGGAATTTAACTTCAAACTTTATTAGGGTGAATTATGAGGTTCAAAAGCAGAATAGCCATTTAATCACTAATATCCACTTTAAAGCAAGGAATTAAAAAAACAAACATGTTTTGTGTTAGCAGGATTTAATTGTAACTTTCAAACTTATCCAACATTAATAAAACTTACCTCAAGTTGCCTTTTTGGACATGCATGAATATATTTGTATACACTGTACTTGTCTGTAGAGAGAAGATTATTATTACAGCCTCATATACCTGAACTGTATCAGAATAGTATCGTATCGGCCAACATCCAGATTTAAGTATCGGGATCGGAAGTAAGAAAATGTGGATCGGTGCATCCCTACTAAGGATTGTTGTGCTGCACTTTTCTTAGACCTGTCTAAAGCTTTTGACACTGTGGACCATAACATCTTGTGTCATAAGCTCGCAGAAATCGGTTTCTCAGATCACACCATTGGTTGGTTTTCTAACTATCTTTACAATCGGAGACAATGTGTTCAACATATTGGTACTTCTTCCAGTTATTTAATGGTCAACAATGGTGTACCACAAGGCTCAGTCTTAGGACAACCCTCTTTACAATCTACATAGGTAATGTAGGTCAGAGCATCCCTGATACATCCTTACATTTCTTTGCTGCCGACACAGTTGTTGACTGTCAAGCTAAAATAGTAGCTAAGGCTTTCCAGCTTTTGCAATCTGCTTTTGACATCATCCAGTCAGATTTGTTCCATCTCAAACTTTTCCTAAATGCTGATAAAACCAAAGGGATGCTTTTTAAAAAATAGGAAATCGGTCCCAGCAGTTCTTCCTCTGATTTTATCCTCAAACGGTGTCTCTATTGAGTTTGTTGATTCCTATAAATATTTGGGTATCCTGGTCGATTCGCATCTCTCTTGTAAGCTCTACGTGGAAAACCTAGTAAAGAAACTGAAAGTTAAACTGGGTTTATTTTTTCAGAAACATATCATGTCTAACATTGAATGTTCGGAAACGCCTTGTAACTGTGGCTTTCCTTCCCTCCATTGATTACGGTGACATTATCTACATGAATGCTCCTACAAGCACCCTGCGGATGTTGGATGCTGTCCATCACGGTGCTCTAAGATTCATAATTGGCTGTGAATATCATACCCACCATTGCACGCTGTATTCACTGGTTAACTGGACATCATTAACCTCACGCAGACTCTTCCACTGGTACATTTTCATCTTTAAATCACTTCTTGGTCTGCTGCCTTCATACATCTCCTCTTACATGTCTCTGCGTGGGTGCAGCTACAGCGTGCACTCTCAGGACATGATTACCTGTGGTGTTCCGTCAGTGAGGACTAAGCTTGGCAAAAGGGCATTCTCCTACTCCGCTCCTGCTTCCTGGAATATCTTACAAAAAGATCTGAAACTCTCAACCTTGACTTCTCTAAATGGCTTTAAGAATCTGTTAGAATCCTGGCAAAATCCAATGCAGACATGTTTCTGATTTTCTACATCTGCCTTATAATCTGTTTTGCTACTTTGACAGCTTTGTTTTAACCGTTAAAAAAATCTGTATGCCTCACTTATGATTGTCTATTGTTGACTGTTCAAGGAAAATCTACTGTTGCTGTTGTCATCGTTCTTTGTTTGTAGCCAGGTCTCTCTTGTAAATGAGTCATCGAGGCTCAATGGGATTAACCTGTCTAAATAAAGGTTAAATGAATGAATAAATATGCATACATGAATATATACTCTAGAGTATCATCTGTATATCCTTCACCACTCATTACTGAGGTTGAGCAAGGCAGCTAATGGTACACACGGTCCAGCTCTCAGCTACTCACGGCTGACTTCTATGATGAGTCATGACATATCAATTAAAGGAGGCGCTCTCATGTGACGTTGGGAAGGTACTACAACCGCAGTATACATACTGACTGTTACGCTTTCTTCTCTGCATCATGTCAGCCAGCTATCTACCTTTGCCTGTCATTGTCCCCACATTTATAGAGTTGCAACCCTATATATACACTTTTTTTATTGTGCCGTTTATTTAAAATATAATCCAAATGTGTCACTTTTTGTAACTGACCTGTTTTAGGACCAGAAACAGCACCAGAACTCAGGAGTAGTTTAAGGTTTTATTTTTGTAACCGCATCTGGTGGCGGCTTGGGTCCAGACGGTGGTCCAGTCTATCAACAGGAGAGACAGGTTAGTGACTGCACGAGAAGTTTGAAAAGTGATGGTTAAATTAAAACAGTCACAAACCTTCTCAATTGGTATCAGGGCAGGAAGAGGGGCTGTGGACTGGGTGAAGTCACTCATGCAGAGACATCTGCAGCAGGAACGCAGGATGATGGGATGTCCAGATCTTGTGGTCCATTGAGGGTAGCATGGGGTCAAGAGCCAGGAAGACAAAAACAAGCAAAGCAAAAAGTGCCGAGAAGGGTAATCCAAAAAAACGTGGTCGAGAGAGATCAAGCAAGGGTTGTTTAACCGTGGTCAGAAAATTGTAGAGGTGTCCAGTCAGGTGCAAGGCAAAAGAAAAGAGTCAGGAAACGATGCAGAGTTCTAGATCAGAAATCAAGGTTGAGGAGAATGCTAAAGAATTTACTGGCTGGTAAGCTTTCAATAATCTGGCACTGAGGAGAGTGAGAGTGGAGCTTAAGAAGTGAGCTGAACAGGTGTGGCAGGTGAGTGGTGATTGCAGAGACAGGTTGCAGCATATGTGTGCAGATTGCTGAGTGAATGTGACAGGAGCTGAAGACGGGTGATAGTGCAGGGCCGAACAGGATGAAATAAACAGAAACTGAGGGGGGTCCAGGGGCAAACTATGACACTTATTTATTTTTATACAAACACATTGTTTACTTGGCATATTTTCAAAATAAATGTTTTGCAAGTCTTTATTTTTTTATTTTTTGTTACCAAAAATTTACCGAACCGAGCCCTCCTTGAAACTGAACCGGCACATATGGCCTTCTTGTGGTGGCCTTCTTTATGTGGCAACTCAATTTTCGAAAGTGACCTTTCTTACACCTAGATGTACCCAGCTGCACACCAAAATAGAAGTCAATGCCCTATTTATTTTGTAAGTTATCATACAACATGCACAGTATTTCCAATACCCTGCCTGTTCTCCACAGTGGGAGGAAAAAGGCTGTTAACTTTAACTACAGTATATCTATTTAAATTTATGAAATCTTAAAATCACACAGCACTATACTTGTTTTGTTTTTTCAGTAAATTTTGAGTTTCTGTACAACATTTTACATTTTTTGCTACACTGCATTACAAAAAGCTTCCCTACTGCCTAGTAAGCATTGCAGGTGTGACAGAATGGGCCAGAGTTACCAACTGTGTTTTTAAAACGGCACCAACCTGGAGTCTACCTATACTGTCCACCCTGCGAGCTCCGTCAGACAAGAGTGACAGAGTGCTGACAATAAGGATCAGTGGGTGTGGAGGGAAGAAATAAAATAGGGTTGGAAGGTGTAGAGTCTGACACTGGTGGGTGGGTGGAGGAGAGGGGAAGGAGAAAGGTGTGGAAACAGGCAGCAGATTGATGCATGGAAAGTGCCAGGTAGGGTTAATGCAAGGTGTGCAGGATTAGTGGAGGAGAGTAATGAGGTGTAGGCTGATGGAGGTAGCCCCTCCACAAAACCCTGGCCTCCCCCTTACCACAGACCTCCACAGCTCCAATGATAACTTGTGGTTTTCAAAGTGTTCCTTGGAGCCACAAAGAGGCTTAAGAAATGGCTGGCACTTGGCAATCATGCGCTGTTCCATCACAAGCAGGGAGCAGAGACCCTTCCTCATAAAGAAGGAAATTTCTCTAAATCGTAGTTTACTCTGGCACAGTGCTGAAAACCAAGACTTTTATATGCAAAGCTCTAACATCAGCTCTTGGAAACGAAACAGATGATGGACGAGGACGGAAAGCTACCTGCTGGTAAAAGGAACTTAGTGCTTGTAAAGAGCAGACATTCGTCTGTGACATGCTAAATCAAATAAACAATTAAAGAATCTAAAAAGGTGAGTGTAGTTCTACTATTTTTTGGTCCCTGTTTGGCTGGGCATTGATTTCTACATGACTGTAGTTTGCAAAACTACCAATCACAAATTTATTCATTAACCTTTATTAAACCAAGCAAAGATCCCATCGAGATCACAATCTATTTGCAAGAGAGGCCGAGAGGCCTGGGTGTGAAGGCAGCCTAACTTGCTTTTTTAATTGAAACATGAAGGAGGAAGAGTACGTAGTTGCACACATGCAGGATATTATATAAAGCATGTGCAACACAGAGCTATATGCTTTGGAGGCTTTTTGATATTTGACTTGGACGGCAGATTGCAACTATTTGGCTCTCTTGTTGCACTTGGGATGTTTTGGTTCTGGGGTGATGGGAGGAAATAGAGCACCAGCCTAAGTTAAATTTCTTTTGTCTGGTAATTTTTAGATTTCGGGT
This sequence comes from Garcialebias charrua, assembly GCA_038048925.1. Lineage (NCBI taxonomy): Eukaryota > Metazoa > Chordata > Actinopteri > Cyprinodontiformes > Rivulidae > Garcialebias > Garcialebias charrua. The sequence goes on along the minus strand of JBBPBX010000401.1, from coordinate 57,865 downwards.
AGTTGTAGTTCAGGGCCCTTGTTGTGGACTACACAGTATTACTCATTTAACTTTTTTTCCTGTTTGGATTTTCATAGTTTATTCACAGAATGTATTTATTTATTTTTTAACGTGCAAAACATAGTTTCATATCTTTCAGATTAATTAAACGTTGCCTGCATAAACAACACTGAACTGAGGATTCTGGGTTATTCCCAAGTGTCAGTGAGATTAAAAAAAATATATATATATATATTAATTCTTCTAGATTCTTTATGTGGTACTATAAAAAAGCACACGCTAATTAGCCCTAAGGGTATAAGTGTGAACCCCCCACCCACCTACCTGTCTGCTGCTTAAAGCCCCATGAGGGGCAGTGAGTGAGGAATACAGTTTGGGTCTCCCTGGAGGTGTCTGCATCAAGATGACGCCAAAAGTGTAATCTGAGAGTTTCTCGGCTAATCTATTGATGGACTGGTGGCTTCTTGACCTCTTCTCATCAAGGCAGTGTACAGGTTAAATCTCTATTCATATAGAGGGCCTGCGAGAGTTGTACACTGACTCTGGACAGATTCAAGTCGGTGGAAGCGGACCTTGAGCCTACCCAAACAGACTGGATCAATGACAGAATCAGAATCAAGCGCTCAATACAAAAAACAACTGGACTTTATTTGTTGCAGAAAACGTTTCACCCTTCATTCGAAGGGCTTTTTCAATTCAAAAGAGCAGCTGTGAGATGAAGGGTGAGCCCTTCGGATGAAGGGTGAAACGTTTTCTGCAACAAATAAAGTCCAGTTGTTTTTTGTATTGAGCACTTGATTCTGATTTTATCATGTCCTGGACGACTGAGAATCTTCACCAGCATATCAATGACAGAAGAATTGAGGACCATGGGAGACCGAGCATTCTGTGTGGCTGCCCCCTGCCTGTGGAACTCCCTCCCTGATGACCTGAGAGCTCCACAGTCACTGGTTGACTTTAAAAGCAGCATAAAGACCTATTCTGCCTCCACATGATTTTATCTTTGATCTTAGCTGATATCATTATTGATTTTACTTGATTTTATCACTTGTTTTATTTTATTTATTTTTTAAGCAAGCCTAATCTGCATCCACATGATTTTATCTTTGATCTTAGTCGATATTATTATTGATTTTATTTGATTTTATCACTTGTTTTATTTTGATCTTTGCTTTATTACACTTTGTAGCACTTTGAGATTTTTATTAATGAAAAGTGCATTATAAATGGAATTCATTATTATTATTATTATTATTATTAGAAGAAAACAACAGTTGAGTTTTGTTGAATAAGGGACATTGATCAAAAAGGTCTGGGGTCGTCGGACTTCTTTTAGACATCTATTTGTAAGGTTTTACTAAGTAGCCAGATGATATAGGGGCCAAGATGGTGTAGAGGCAGGGCTCCCGACTTGGGACCCGAAGGACCCAGGTTCGAATCCCGGCCACTACACACCTTGGGGTGTCTATGAGTGCACACCTATTTCCCCAGCTCCCCGGGCGCTTTCTATGGCTGCCCACTGCACCACCTGGTGGTGGTTGGGTTAAATGCAGAGACGAATTTCGTCTTGTATGGGAAACATACAAGGCTCTCAAGATTTCCACCTTGGCTCTCGACGGAGGCAGTCACAGTCCTTCCCTCTCCCGTCCTCCCCCCCCCCTGCTGCCTGCAGCTCCTCAGCTAAGCACCTCGAACGCAAATTAAGATGGATTGGAGGTTTGGGCATTCGATTCTACGAACAAGATTTCTACAGAAGAACGGCAAAGGGGAGCCTTTCCACCCTCACAGAGTGAAAGAGGATACGCCATGGATTCCTAGGGGTGTGGATGGTGTGCGTCTCGCTCTCTGCTGTGCTCTGTGGAGGTGAAGAATTTGGATTATATTGGATTATGATGGCAGCGCTTTGCTTTTTGGCGTTTGTGGAGCATTGGTCTATCGCAAAAGAGGGAGACTTCAGCAGGACTTAATGCCTGGAGCACCCAATGTCTGGTCTGCGCGGTGACCTCGAGAAATCAGCTGTTTGCGAGCTTATCCAGAGGGTGAACAGATCACCCTCGGACTCTGCACGCTGTGGTCAACATCTGAGGTCAGAGCTTGGATCAGTGGAAAAAGTCCCGAATTGGATCACTTGGAACAGAGTCGCCCTTACAGACTGAAGGCTACAGAAATTACAATGTGAGCCTGAAATGAAAATATTTGTCAATTCTTATCTGACTCCCTTGGAAACAGCCTTGAAAAAGGCTGGATATCTAATTTCTCCTGAGATGTGCTTTACTGTGGACAAAAACAGCTGCTCTTTGTCTTGTCTGCTACCCCCCCCCCGGAGAACTTTTCTATGAGCGTTATCGGAGGCTATCTGGAATGTCTCATGGACAGAATCCTCCCTGCCTCAGTCTCAACATGCAACATGTAACTGTCTAAATGTGCTTATTGGTATAGTTTTTACTGTGTCATGCGGTGTCTTGGCAGACAAAATGTGATACTTTTTTTTTAATACCAACGCTGTGACCCTCATGGTACTTTCCTTTTTCACACCTTTGACCTTCATCCCGAAACGGATGAGAGAGGCCGCGCTGAAGAACATGTCATGTGTTCTGAATAAGCAGCAGCTTTACACACACTCTATCTCAGGATGACTGTGCATACATAATCACGTTGTATTGGTGACAACTGGTGCAATGTTAATAAAAGCTCTTGAATCTTGAATCTTGAATCTTGAATCTTGAAACATACACAGATGACAAAAATGTGACATTTATTTTTATTTATTTATAGTGACCAAAAAGAGCAACTCTGTGACCAGCAACAATTAACAATTTATTTACAAAGAGTGAAAATCAACAGCTGTCTGCAACACAGCTGGGAGGGACTGGAACCCTGGAGAGCAAGGACAGGAGTTATAATGAAGGATTAAGGCTCCCCCATAGCTCTGCATATGTCCACACGTGTGTCCGTACGCACGTACTGTATGCAGACAGTTCACCCGCACAGCTCAGCGTACGTTCTCCTGTACATTCTTGCATTTTCGCACCAAATTCTTGACGTCATTTGAGCAGCTGCAGTGCAGAGCGTTTACCTACGGGACAAATTGAGGTAGCTGATTGGTCATTTGCTGACACGCCTACTGAATTGATTGACAGGTCGGGGGGGGGAGGGGACTGGCAGCGGTGTTCTGTGTTTATATGTTATTAAAAAGTTCTAAAAAATAAAAGAAAAACAGGGAGTGCTGGTCCTGCAGCCCACACATCAGTACAGCCCACCAGGAAATCTGCAGAACCTCCCGCAGCCACGCTGGACCCGAGTTTAATTTGCTCGTGACAAATTCATTCATTTCTCATAATTTCAGTCATGGCGTCAACAGAGGAGGAAGCGATCACTTGACTTTTGGCAAAAAAAAACAAAAGAAAAGGCCAGATCAGGGATGAAGAAGAGGAATTTAATACATTTGTGTTGCATACAAAACAGTCAGGCGATGGGCAGTTTATTGTGCGACAACGCGTTTGCGCAGTCATAAAAATTTAGCTTTGCGCATACATGCCCTGTGGGGATATGCTTGTGCCTCTGCGTAGTACGTGCATATAGCTGCGTACGGCCGTACGCAGAGCTATGCGGGGGCCTTTAGATCCTTGAGGATGATTCAAGGTGTTGTCTATAACTTACTATTGGAGGAAAAGGTCATCATTTGATTGAGGCTCCAATAGTTTTAGTAATCATGAAGGAGGAAGTCCCAGAAAGTGTGCATCAATCAATGGGCAAGTGGTGGAAGGCGAGGAATGGCTGGAGAAATCACTAGGAGGCTTAAGATGAAACAAGGGAGGTCCAAGGCACAGGAGGAACACAGGAGTCATTGCTGAAACATGTGAGATCCATTCCATCCATTACCTTCCACTTATTCTGAAATCGGGTCGCAGGGGCCACAGCTTGAGCAGGGAGGCATAGACATCTCTTTCCACAGCCACCTCTTACAGCTCTTCTGGGAGGATTCCAAGGTGTTCCCAGGCCAACCAAGAGACATAGTCTCTCCGGTGTGTCCTGGGTGTTCCCCAGTTCTCCTCACAGTCAAACATGCACAAAGCACCTCCCTAGGGAAGCACCATGGTGGCATCCTTACCAGATGCCCGAACCACCTCAACTGGCTCCTCTCGACGTGGAGGAGTGGCGGTTCTACTCTGAGTCTCACCTGGATAACTGAACTTCTCACCCTATCTCAAAGGGAGAGTTCAGCTACCCTGCAGAGGAAACTCATTTCAACTGCCTGTATCCGTGATCTCATTCTTTCAGTCACTACCCAGAGTTCATGACCATAGGTGAGGGTAGGAAGGTAGGCTGACCAGTAAACAGAGAGCTTCACCACGAAACTGCACCATCCATCTGTCAATCTCACGCTCCATTCTTCCCTCACTCATGAACAAAACCCTGAGATACCTGAACTCCTCCACTTGAGGCGGAACATGTGAACATGTGAGAATAAAGGTTTATTATTTACAAATCACAAAGATTGGTATAGTGGCTTTGAACACAACTAGTAGGCAGATAATGCACCAGCACCAAAGTGAAGTACTCAATTGCTTTTTATACTCCTGCAGCTCACTAGGTGAAAGGCTCACAGGGTGTGCTTGTTGGCGCCATCTAGTGTCATGAAGCTGCATGAGAAAAACTGGACTGTTCTAATCTTCATCCATTTTTTTTCCGGACATTGCATACAATTCTCTCTATGTATTTTATGTCCGATTTTTTTCTAACGCTTCTGTAAGCTCATAGTGACTTTACTACACTAATATGGGGAAAATCGGCAAACTTAGAATTACAATAAATATAAAAAAAAGCTAAGTCTGGTCCTCTGGACATTCAAAAAACAAAACAAAACAAAGCAATATATGCATGTGTGCTTTGTTTTGCTTTGTTTTTTGCTTTGCATTTGCTTTGTTCCCTTTCAGTCTGGTCTCTCGGTGCAACATACTTGCTATGGGAATTGCACCCCCGCCCAATTACCTGAAGGAATACATTCACGCATTTACGGCAGTTGGCGTCAGCGTCACGCCAGAGGCCCAGCCCTCTGGGTATTTAAACGGCTGACGCCCATCCATCTTTCTCTTTTTTTCCCCTCACCTCGCTTAACACCTGAACTTCGTGGGACTTCTCTGTTGTCGCATCACTCGACTGAGGTGAGCTTGCTCCCTACACTGAGCATACAGAGAAAATTTCCTGCGTATTGCTGGGCTGGCGAAAGCTAGTCCAGCGTTTCTCTACTTACCTCAAAGTTTTCTTCTTTTTCCTCAGCTGCTTCGCTCGACGGCGCTAACTGCATCAAAACCTCTTGCTAATCATTAGCAGGCTAACCAGCAAAAGCAAGATGACGGAGAAGACGGCTTCGAACAAAAGGAAACTAGGACCAACTTCTAATCTTCTCGCCGGACATGGATCCCAAGAAGGGAAAACGGAGGACAAGGAGGAAGAAAACCAAGACAACGAGTCCTCGCTCGCGCCCATGCCCCAGCGGATGCGGCTACTCCCTCTCGGCGACGGACACCCACGAGGCCTGTCCTGTCTGCCTAGGGATTCTGCACGCGAGGAAAGTGCTGGAATTCCCCGACTCCTGCTCCCACTGCCGTCAAATGTCAGCAGTAGTGAGGAAACGACGGGCTGACGCGTTGGCCAAATCCATGGCTAGGAACGCGGCGATGTAGGTCGCACGTTGCACTAGACTGCTCGCTCCTGAACCGGAGCTCGAAAACGTGGACCTGGAATGCAACGGTCAAGTCGGAGAGGACAACATGTCAGACTCCTCAGTTGCCGTTGAGGACTCGACGCCCGAAGTGTCCGACCAAGATGCCGAATATGGTCACAAGGGAGAAACCGTGGATTCCTAACCAGAACCTGCCGCAAATCCTTCCGGAACCGGACTTGTCGGTACCTGCTCTGTTCGACCTGTGCCATAGGGCGACAGATGCCCTGCAGGTCACGTGGCCAGACCACACATCTCGCCAACATGCTATGAGACTAGCGGGAAGCTACTTCTATGCGAAGCAACTGACAACGTCGCAGAAAATGCCAATTTTTCCGGACTTCCTCATGGAGCTCAAACACTCCTGTGTGGAACCCAGAGCTCCCATCATGCTGCCACTATCCCGACTCCTTGATGTTGCGGGAATGGAGACAGTGGGCCTTGCCAGTGCACCCCTGATAGAGGAGACTCTGACGGCTTACCTGGCCCCCTTAGCCACGGGGATGAAACCAACGCTACCTAGCACGGCCTGCCACTCTTCGAAGAAATAACTCGAGAAGTGCTACAAGGCTCAGGGTCTTACGGCTCGTGCAATGAATGCATCGATCATGGTGCAGAAGTACCTGTCAGAAAAACTACAAGATATCCAGGTAACAAAAGACGAGCAGGCCGCAACGGAGGCCATGGAAGAGGTCCACCGTGCCTCTGACCTCGTACTCTGCATGATGGTGACAATAGCCATTTCCCAAGGCAAAACAATGGCGGAAATAGTTGTCGCCCAGCGCCATCTTTGGCTAACGTTGTCGGACCTCCCGGAAAACCAGAGGTCCACTTTCCTCCAGTACCCGATCGAGTCAACGGGACTCTTCGGGGGAGCCCTGGAACACATCCAGGCAAGGCTGGAACAAAGGTGCAAACAGGCGGAAGCCCTCTTAGAGGGGTTGCCAAGGAAAAGCTTTGCACCCCCAAAGGAAGACATGTGTGGCCTCCCACGGAAGAGACCTGCTTGTGACGGTGAAAATTTCCAGTGCTGGCCGAGGGCCTCTTCAGTGACCCCGTGTGGAAAGCAGATTCGGGCCTGATGAAGCAGGACGAACTGATAAATTTATAGGTTTGCCCACCCACGGGGTACGGGAACCTAACCTTTTGAGCCCAGTCTCCCCTTGTAAAAAATTACGAGGAGCTGGTGGCATGTGTGCACGTACCAAACATGACTCGCCTATTGCATGTGTAAACAAAACAAACACTGTTTCAGACATGTACAAAAATAAAAGTACCAAAGCACAGACTACCCTGGTTCTTGACTTGAGTCCCATTTTTATAAACAAACACATGTGGTCAAACTATGAACCACAGCATGATACACGAGCTCTGCCAGAGACGGTCAGATCTCACGATATCTTCTGTCGGGCCGACCAGCCTGCTCGAAAAAGCGCGAGAGGGGTCAAAGGTCACCTATCCGGCACTAAAACACGACGAGCAACAATTCACCATGCCCTCCAGGCTTAGCACGCATGCGTAGGCCTGGAAGACGTGTCTACCAAATGATTGGGTCATGACAACGATATGTCATGGGCTCAAGTTGCAGTTCTCAAAAAGACCGCCCCACTTCACAGGGGTGTTGCAATCTAAAATCAACCCTACCGTGCTAAGGGAGGAAGTTTCGACAATGCTGCAAAAGCGAGGGATTAGTTTGGTCTTAGGACACAAACTACGCTCTGGTCACTACAGCAAGTACTTTCTGGTGCCCAAAAAGGACCATTCCCTGAGACCGATTCTGGATCTCAGGACTCTCAACAAAAGGATTAAAACATTTAAGTTCAAGATGCTTACACAGTGGCAAGTTCTCCAGTCTGTGAGACCAGGAGACTACGTATGTTTAGTGGATTTAAAAGATGCCTATTTCCATATAGGTGTATGGAGGAAACACAGAAAGTTCCTCCGCTTTGCGTTCGAGAGAAACGCTTATGAATTCAAAGCTTTACCCTTCGGTTTAAAGACTGCTCCGCGTACATTTACTAAATGTCTAGATGTGTAGAGATATAGGACCCTCATGTCCGTATTGGAGTTAAGACTCTCCACATCTCTCTGAAACTCTCAGTGTTAGACTTTCTTGAAGCTCTCAAGGACACTATTTTTGTTACAATTATTTTGAATTAATGGACACCAATTAATCAGATTGAACTTTCTCTTTAATGTGTGTTAATTCAGAATTGATCAACAGTATATTTTTGTCATTTAATGATGATTTTACTAAGCTGGTATATTTTAAATATGCCAAAGTTAAGAGAACATCTCAGAATGATCTTGCTCTAAACTGTCTGCTCTGTGCAGAATAACTGTCTTAAAGTTGACTGAACAATCCGTCGTATTTGTTTGAAGTGTTTTTGGAACGAAGGAAAAGTTCTAGACATAATTTGCTTTCTGTCTCCCGTCCTTTCTAAAAACAATGAATCTGTTCTCAAAACAAATTACATGGCTTGTTCACATGCACCTGCATCTTCTGACGCATGTTTCTTTGTTTATGTCTACCCTATCATCTGTCACTCAAACTCAC
>JBBPBX010000401.1:21335-33457 GCA_038048925.1 Garcialebias charrua | reverse complement strand
AACTCAACATGATCAGATTAAATCTCTACACCTGTAAGTCCATGTTGCCAAAACCTGCCTTGGCCACTTCTGCTTCTCGTGTCTCGTGATGCTCAGCAGCCTTCTGCTTTGTGAATTTTGGTGTGAAAATTCTGCAGATTGTATTGGCACACCTTGCAGTAATCACCCAAATGTTCCAGTGCTGTCTGCACCCTTCACTCATTGGAGTCTTTTAAATTGGACACCACAATCTGTGCTTCAGTAAAAACTGAGCGATCATAACATAACACAGACAGTTCAAGCTGGATCTACCGAGCTGAGGATCAATTTGAAGCTGAAGCTTCACCTCCTCCATTGAGACTTGCTGTTTTTTCATTATTTTTTCATTTTATTCTTGGAGGTGGCTTTTTTTGGCTGATAAGGAAACAGCCACATAATAAATATCTTACCTGATGTAGATAACTGTTTAAAGAGCCTCATTTGGAGAAAACAGTCATTTTCATTGAAAACATCCAACTGGCTCAGACAGCAGAGAGGTCGTGAAGCAGCGTGACGTGATGTGAGGCGCAGAAGATTAGGATCATCATTGTTTCGGTGCCTATTTCATACTGCTGTGAGCTGTTTGTGGATCAGACGAGCAGAGAGTGAAGCGCGGAGGAACTGGATCATCATTGGTGCCTGTTTCACACTGTTGTGAGCTGTTTCTGGATCAGACGAGCAGAGAGTGAAGCGCGGAGGAACTGGATCATCATTGGTGCCTGTTTCACACTGTTGTGAGCTGTTTCTGGATCAGACGAGCAGAGAGTGAAGCGCGGAGGATCATCATTGGTGCCTGTTTCACACTGTTGTGAGCTGTTTCTGGATCAGACGAGCAGAGTGTGACGTGTATCGCTGCGTATCAGGAGCTTCGTTGTTGGTGCTGTTCACGCTGTTGTCCCTTCCCTTTATTGACTTGAAACAGGCTTCAACCATGCCCTTAACTCCAGGAGGCCTTTCTGGCAGCTCACTCTGCTGTTTGCTACAAATTGTTTGTTTCTTTCCGTTGATTCTGGATCCAGCCTGTGTTCACCATGGCCACATCCATTCATATTCTCAAGGAGGCTGGATCCCCCCACATTCCTCCACAAATTTCTCCACAACGGAACTGTTTGACCACCTAATTTGTGACGCTTTATGGTCTGAGACTTTTCTGCATCATCCATATTACTGTCATTATTTTCAGTTCTCAGACTACCTGGAATCACTGAATCTTATCAACACATCAGGGACTGTCCATCACTGCAGCTTTCATTGTTTTTGGGTTCTGAATGATCGTGTCTTCATTAATGTTTCACATGGTTCAATTATGGGGGCAAAATGTCACACCGTTAACTCCTGTAATTACACATCAGTGACAAAGAAGTCAGGTAAATGTCTGATATTATTGTTGTTAATGATCTCAGGGATTCAGCCCAACCCAGGGCCAATTACTAACTATTGTACACCTAATGAGTTTAAAAATATTTCAGGTCTCCGTTTTCTGCATGTAAACGCTCGTAGCCTTCTAAAAAAACTTGATGAACTGAAAATCCTAATCACTTCTTCTGGGGCAGATGTGATCGTTATCTCTGAAACTTGGCTCAAAAAATCTGTTTCGAAAAATGACTTGGCAATCAATGAATTTAAGATCTATCGTTGTGATCGTAATAAAAAGGGAGGTGGAGTCGCTATTTACATCAGAGACTCTTTGGCTGCCACGATTGCGTCTAAAAAAACAATCGCAAACCAGTTTGAGGCTTTAGCTGTGAACATCAGTTTGAAAGGAGGTCAGCCCTTAACTGTTGTAGGTTGTTATCGTCCCCCCTCCGCAACACCTGAAGCTCTATCCTCCCTGACTGAATTCATAGGAAATTTAAAACACAATGAGATTGTTATGGCAGGAGATTTCAACATTGACTGGAATAAGTCGACCCCCCTCTGTGATAAATTCAGGGAATGTTGCCTATCTCTCAATCTAACACAACTTATCGATTCTCCCACCAGACCAAACTTAAAATGTCCCGAAAAATCTTCCACCTTAGATCTGTTTTTCACAAATGCACCTCACAAATTTCCTGGTATAGGTGTATTTGCTAACGTTTTGAGTGATCATTCCGTAATAGCAGCTCTTAGATCTACTAAACTTCCACCTGCTAAGCCCAGAATAATCCAAAAAAGGGATTTGAAACGTTTCTGTGAACAGTCATTCCTTTGGGATCTATCCCACTTTGATTGGCAACGTATCCTACAAATCAATGACGTGAACACCGCTTGGAACTATTTTCATGATAGTTTCATTGACTTTGTAAACAAACACGCTCCTTTTCGGCAGTTCAGGATAAAGGGCCGTGACAGCCCCTGGTTTACTCCTGAACTAGCTGATCTCCTGCACTGGAGAGATCATCTTTGGGCAGCAGCAAGAAAATCACACTCAGACACTGATTGGTTGAAATTTCGGCAGCTAAGGAATAAATGCACAACTGCCATCAAAGCTGCAAAACGTAACTACTTCTTATCTCAGACCTCCAAAAATCTAAACGATCCTAAAAAATTCTGGAAAACCATTAAATCTCTCTCAGGCACCCCCCAATCATCTGACCTCCCATCACAATTTCTTGTTGACTCTGTTCCTGTGTCAAATAAGCACGAGATCCTGAACTGTTTCAATAAACATTTTGTTGCTTCTAGTTCTTTATTTGATACAGTTACAAACGGAAAATCGGCCACTTTATCTAATAATCAAACTTCAACAAATCAAATCCCTCCTACAAGCCAACCATCTGTTAATCACACCTTCTCTTTTTCTCCATTCTCAGTCAGTGAGGTAAATAAACTGTTAAATGATCTTGATCCTAAAAAATCTGCAGGTCCAGATGAACTTCCACCTTATTTCTTAAGGCTGGCTGCTCATATCATCACAGTCCCTGTGACCCACATCTTTAATCTGTCCATAAGCCAAAACACCATTCCGGATGCTTGGAAAACAGCCTTTGTTCTTCCTTTGCTGAAGGGAGGTGACCCCACCTCATTGAACAATTATCGACCGATCTCTAAACTCTGCATCTTAGCCAAGGTTCAAGAAAAACTGATAAACTCTCAGATCAAAAACTATCTGGACTCATTTAACATCTTACCTCTCCATCAATCTGGTTTCAGGAAAAAACACAGCACAACAACTGCTTCTCTGAAGGTTCTGAATGATGTTGTTGAAGCATTGGATGCTAAGGACTATTGTGCTGCACTTTTCTTAGACCTGTCTAAAGCTTTTGACACTGTGGATCATAACATCCTGTGTCATAAGCTCTCAGAAATCGGTTTCTCTGATCACACCATCGGTTGGTTTTCTAACTATCTTTCCAATCGGAGGCAATGTGTTCAACATAACGGTACTTCTTCCAGCTATTTAACAGTTAAAAATGGTGTACCACAAGGCTCAGTTTTAGGACCAACTCTCTTTACAATCTACATAGCTAATGTAGGTCACTGCATCCCTGATGCATCCTTACATTTCTATGCTGATGATACAGTTGTTTATTGCCGAGCTAAAACAGTAGCTAAGGCTTTCCAGTTACTGCAATCCGCTTTTGACATCATCCAGTCAGATCTGTTCCGTCTCAAACTTGTCCTAAATGCTGATAAAACAAAAGGGATGTTTTTTTCAAATAGGAAGGCGGTTCCAGCAGATCCTCCTCTGATTTTTTCTTCAAATGGTGTCCCTATTGAGTTTGTTGATTCCTATAAATATCTGGGTATCCTGATCGATTCACATCTCTCTTTTAAACTCCACGTGGAAAACCTAGTGAAGAAATTGAAAGTTAAACTGGGTTTCTTTTTCAGAAACAGATCCTGTCTAACACTGAATGTTAGGAAACGCCTTGTATCCGTGACTTTCCTTCCCTCCATTGATTACGGTGACATTCTCTACATGAATGCTCCTACAAGCACCCTGCGGATGTTGGATGTGGTCTATCATGGTGCACTAAGATTCATAACTGGTTGTGATTATCGTACCCACCACTGCACCCTGTATTCACTGGTTAATTGGACATCATTAACCTCACGCAGACTCTTCCACTGGTACATTTTCATCTTTAAATCACTTCTTGGTCTGCTGCCCTCATACATCTCCTCCTACATGTCTTTGCGTGAGTGCAGCTACAGCGTGCGCTCTCAGGACATGATTACCTGCAGTGTTCCGTCAGTGAGGACTGAACTTGGAAAAAGGGCCTTCTCCTACTCTGCTCCTGCTTCATGGAATATCTTACAAAAAGATCTGAAGCTCTCGACCTTGACTTCTCTAAATGGTTTTCAGAATCTGTTGGAATCCTGGCAAAAACCAATGCAGATTTGTTCCTGTCTTTGATTTTATACGTCTACCTTATAATGTTTTGCTAGTTTTTTGATACTTTGTTAAAAAAAAAAAAAAAAAAAAAAAAAAAATAGAAAAAAATATATATATATATTTTGTTTTTTTCTCTCTTTTTGTTTTCTATTGTTTATTGTTTGTTTGTTTATTGTTTAATGAAATTCTATCACTGCTGTTCATTGTTCTTTAGTTTTAGCAGGTCGCTTTCGTAAATGAGCCCATGAGGTTCAAAAGATTTACCTGACTAAATAAAGGTTGAATGAATGAATGGATGTGTCTGTGAATCGCCACTGCTGGCTCCATCTCTGGTTCTGTTAATCAAAACAAGCATCTGGGCTCCATTATGCTCTGCTGGAGGCCAGTGATCATCAAGTCGCAATCCAACCTGAGCAGGCGGTGCTAAACGAGCTCCAGAATAATACTTTGTTTTTTGACGTGTCAAAATAACATATTTGTGATTTCTTCACTGTTGAAGTAAGAGGTAAATATAAATATATATAAATATACATAAATATATATGTATATATGTATATATATAATAATATATATATATATATATATATATATAATAATATATATATATATTCAATTAGGGCTTTAACAGACTATTCCTGTAATCAACGCATCAGTTCCTAAGACATCTATCAAGGTTTTTAATTTGACGTTGATTACTCGTAGTGATGTCATCACAACGCAGTTACAACACTAAATCAACTCCGTGTTTGGAGCACGTTGAGAAACCTAGGCTGTGTCTCAATTCAGGGGCTGGGTCCTCATGAGTGCGCATTTGTCGGCCGCATACGTCATTGCCCCGCGCGGAGGACTGTCCCAATTCGAAGACTCCTCCTCATGCGGCCGAGGAATGCGGCCTACTTCCTGCCGAAATCGAAGGATGCATCCGTGAAACCTTCAAGACGGAGGCTATCCCAGAATTCATAGCGCCAGCAGAGATTTCGCGGGGGGGTGGGACTTTCTGCGTGCAGAGTCGGGGCTGCTGCGTGTTGTTGAGTCATCAGCTCGTTTTAACAACAACCTCAGCGCGAATATTCATTCAACCTTTATTTAGTCATCTCAAACAACCTCAGCTCGAAATATCTCATTAAAACTTAACTTCAGAAACGACAAAAAAAATTGTGTTAGCTGAATATACAGTATATTAGTGTTTCTGAGTTTACTGTTTTTGAAGAACTGATTACAAATCAGCTTATAAGGGGCGATCTGTTAAAACCCAGAGTGGACCTACAAAATGCAAGCTGTCGAGTAGCTCAACTGGTTAATCAACCTGCGATTGGTGCAGAGATACTTTTCTCGAAGCTGGTTCGAATCTCACTCGGTACGGTTAAAACTTATTTTACGTTTGTCTTTTATTGGATAAAAAAAAGGAGTTTCACAAACTCCTTCCTTTTAATCTCAGTCCTCATTTTTTATCCAATAAAAGACAAACGTAAAATAAGTTTTAACCGCACCGAGTGAGATTCGAACCAGCTTCGAGAAAAGTATCTCTGCACCAACCACAGGTTGATTAACCAGCTGAGCTACTCGACAGCTTGCATTTTGTAGGTCCACTCTGGGTTTTAACAGATCGCCCCTTATAAGCTGATTTGTAATCAGTTCTCAACAAACAGTAAACTCAGACACACTAATATATATACATGTATTCAGATAAATAATATATTTTAGCGGCGTCCCTTCTCTTTCCACACACACCAAGCGGCACACAAGAACTTCCCACCCACTTCAAGAGAACGCCCCACCCACTTCAATGCCGGCAAACCTGAAGGCTAGACCGTCCCATTTCAGCAGTTTCGCTCAGCCCACCCGGTCTTGTGAGTGCGTGGCCTACTCGGCCCAGCTAGGCTGGGTCCTCATGAGGATGCAGCCCCTGAATTGAGACACAGCCCTAATGTGGGTTAAACCCAACCAAGCCACTTTGAGCTGAGCAACTGGAAACAATCAAACTTTAATAACACACAGGAGGCAGGTCTATATCACAGAAGTCCATCTCACTCATGGTGTGGCCAGAACACTAACATACCGCTAAGCCTTATGGGAAAGACATAACTCATTAACTCCCAAACTTCCTGTTTGGAGCTTGTTTCTGTGACCACCGTAGATTGTGACAGTAGGGGGCGGTCTTGCATTGCAGGTCACATATGGTGTAACATCGGGTCCAACCGCCCCACTGTTTTTAAGTTTCGTTTTTTACATGCCGAACGTTGCATTAACTTTTTCAGCTTAATAATAATAACTAATAGTTTTCTAAAAAAGCTAAGTCTGGTCCTCTGGACATTCAAAGAAAAAAAGAAAAAAAAAATTGTGGAAACGTTTTGTCTTTCGTCCTAAAGACTTCCTCAGTCTGAGGTGCTGTATTCAGCTCAGTCTTATAAATAGCACCCTCTCACAGTGGAGCAACCAGTTGGCTGATGACAGCCGAAACCAGCTGTTCACATGATCGAGGAGGACCATCAGCCTAACGATGGATCGTTAGCACCCTGATGGTTGTTTGCTATTCACAGAGGGCTGAGTGATACTAGCAATAACAGCATTGTAAGAGCTAGTATCACTCAGCCCTCTGTGAAAAGCAAGCAATAAATGTAATTCTAAAATCGATTGGAAGCCAGTGAAGAGAAAATAAAATGGGTAATGTGCTCACATCTGGAGGTGTTGGTTAGAAGTCGAGCTGCAGTATGTTGGACGAATTGTAGGCATCTAATGGAGGATTTGGAGATTCCTGCATATAGGGAATTGCAGTAGTCGAGCCTTGGGGTGATAAAAACATGAATGGCCTTTCTAAATCAAAACCATTTAAAAAAGGCTTAACTTTGTAAAAAAGGCTTCACTTTGTATAAAATACGTAATTGATAAAAAACAGACCTTGACTTCAGACGTTATGTGTTCATCAAATTTTAAGTCCTTGTCAAATGACCATGGTGTCACCACCATCATCCCTGTCCCAAAGAAGGCAACGCCCGCATGCCGACTATTGCCCAGTAGCACTCACCCCCATCCTGATGAAGTGATTTGAACGGCTAGTCATGAAAAGCATCACATCTGGCCTCCCTGCCTCCCTGGATCCCTTCCAATTTGCATACCGACCTAATCGCTCAACCGACGATGCCATCTCCTTTGCCCTCCACACAGCTCTCACACATCTGGACACAAAGGACTCTTATGTTAGAATGCTGTTCATCGACTTCAGCTCGCACTGCACAAAAACCATAGATATACGGTAAGATCTGATGTAGTATATCTCCGTATCCTTTACATATACTTATACTTATATTTCCGGATATTCCCGGAAATGGACCGCAATGATCCTTAAAAAATCCCAAGATCCCAAAATCCGGATACTTATCTTTGGCAGGCCCTTGACAAATAACAGCCACATTTATTTTGGATCTGCCGAAGACAAGTATCCAGATTTTGGGATTTTTTAAGGATCATTGCGGTCCATTTCCGGGAATATCCGAACACAGATCCTTCCGTATATCTATGGTTTTAGTGCAATGTCGACATTCAACACCATCATCCCCCAACAGCTCATCCTTAAACTGGACAGTCTGGGGCTGAACACCTCAATGTGTAACTGGCTGCTAGACTTCCTGACCGGGAGACCACAGACAGTACGGGTCGGGAGTAACACATCTAGCACCATCACATTGAACACAGGGGCCCCACAAGGATGTGTGCTGAGCCCCCTTCTATTCACCCTGCTAACACACGACTGCACACCATCATACAGCTCCAACCACTTCATCAAGTTTGCGGACGACACAACAGTGGTAGGTCTCATCAGCAACAACGATGAGACGGACTACAGGAACGAGGTGAGCCGCCTGGCCTTGTGGTGCGGACACAACAATCTCACTCTCAACGTGGAGAAGACAAAGGAGATTGTTGTGGACTTCAGGAAGAGGGATGCACAACATGCCCCTCTGACCATCAACAGCACCGCAGTGGAGAGAGTAGACAGCACCAAGTTCCTGGGAGTGCACGTCTCAGAGGACCTGTCCTGGAGCAGGAACACTGCATCACTGGCCAAGAAGGCTCACCAGCGTCTCTACTTTCTCCGCAAGCTGAAAAGGGCTGGAGCTTCAACCCCCATCATGTGCACCTTCTACAGAGGTGCCATAGAAAGTGTCCTGACCAGCTGCATCACTGTGTGGTTTGGTGCATGTACTGCATCCTGCCGCAAGAGCCTCCAGCGCATCGTGAGAGCAGCTGAGAAGATCGTCGGCACCTCCTTCCCCTCACTGCAGGACTTACACAGCAACCGCCTCACTCGGAAAGCCCTCTGCATGGCAGGTGATCCCACACACCCACTACACAGCTGCTTCAGACTGCTGCCATCAGGGAGGAGACTGAGAAGTCTCCAGGCTCGAACCAGCAGACTGAGAGACAGCTCTGTTCATCAGGCAGTCAGGATGCTAAACACTCTGCCTGCTCTGCCTCCCCTCCCATTTGAACTGCCTTAACACAAAAAACTTTCTCACACATTACCACACAACACAAAGATTTTAACACTGGACTCTGTGTCATCAAACGGGTTATTCACTAAACTCTCGGTCATGTGCTCATTCAGTTTGCACTACTTCTCATATTTGCACTAATGTTTGTATTACATCACTGCCTATAGTCATACTACTGTTTACATTCACTGTTTACATTTATTAATACTGTTTACATTTATTACTACTGTTTACATTTATTACTACTGTTTACATTTACACTACTTTTATATCTACACTACTGCTGATACATATACAGTATTCTCTGACCAGCCTTATTTAAGGATGCCCAATGTGCCTTACTGCATATGCCACTTTGCCTCTATACCAACATCAACTACCTCATACATATACTGTGTACATTAACTCATATGCTGCTTTGCCACTCTTTGCAAATGTCAATGCTAGAACCTTCAGTTTATTTTATAGATATACTTTTTATACTTTTTTATACTACTATGCAAAAACTCAGGACAGTATTACACTTTTATTATTTCATTTTATGCTTATGTTCATTAAATGTTTAGTGTTTTAGTGTTGGTGTAAATTTTCATACTTTTATACTACTATGCAAAAACTCAGGACAGTGTTACACTTTTACTATTTTATGCTTATGTTTATTAAATGTTTCAGTGTTTTAGTGTTTAAATGGTTACTGTTGCACCGAGGGACTGAGAGAAACGCAATTTTAATCCTGTGTATGTCCTGTACATATTGCAGTTCTGACAATAAAATTGACTTTGACTTTGAAATGTCACCCCCAAGTTTTTAACTGTTGGTCTGAGCTTGGAAGTCAGAGCACCAAAGTTACAGGGAGCATCATCACGGAAGAAGATGCATTCTGTCTTTCCTTCGTTTAGAAACAAAAAAATTACGTTGAAGCCACTGTTTAATATTAGCAATACAATCAGCATAAGGAGTGAGAAGATTACTGTTTTTGGGTTTCATTGGTAAATACATTTGTACATCATCAGCATAGCAGTGAAAAGAAAAGTTATGTTTGGCTATTACTGATCCAAGAGGCAGCATGTACAGTGAGAAAAGGAGAGGACCAAGAATAGAACCCTGTGGCACACCACAAGAGAAAATGGCAGTGAAGAAAGAAAGATTATCCAATATGACAGAGAAAGCTCTGTTGGTCAAGTAGGCAGTGAACCACTTGAGTGCTGTACCAGATGGTTCTCTGCATTTAACCCATCGCACCTGGGCACCCAGGTGGAGCAGTGGGCAGTTATGTAGGCTGTCTGGGGAACAATTAGGGATCTTACTCAGAGACACCATGACATGTGGGAATGGCTGGGGATCTAACCTGGTGGCTTTCGGGTACTGAGTCGGCTGCCCTACCTCTACCCCATCTCAGCCCCTCAATGTCCAATATGTGTTTCAGAATCTCATTGGCTTAAGGTCCACACTATCTGTAGTATTGAATTAAGCTTTTATTTATTGCACTCAAGAGGTTTATTCAATATAGCTAATCTTTCTTTTCTTTAATTAACAGATTCAAGGAACCAGTTAAAAAACCAAACTAATACAACAGTAAAAAAGCAATAAGGAGGTACATTTCAGTTTATTGCAGTGATCAGAAAATAATGTATTTATTTTAATCAGAATGGGCAGAAGTTCTAATCATTT
Source organism: Garcialebias charrua (assembly GCA_038048925.1). Lineage (NCBI taxonomy): Eukaryota > Metazoa > Chordata > Actinopteri > Cyprinodontiformes > Rivulidae > Garcialebias > Garcialebias charrua. The sequence continues at coordinate 22,954 of JBBPBX010000401.1, read as the reverse complement.
TCTCTGCCTCCACTATTTAATTATAAGATTAAAGAAAAAAAATCAATAATGGTAAATTCAATTAAAGGAAATTTACCTGAGCTCTTTCGTAGTTTTTTTTTAATACTGTTTTCTCTCAGTAGTTTTGCTTCAGTGATGCAGTAAAAATGTAGTGTCAAGCACCTGAGGACAACATATGTTGTTGATGTAGGACAGATGGAAGAATCTTAAGGAAAACCTTTGTTTACTGAAACTAACAGTTTTATTCACCAAAGTAGTGCCCTTTTGACATTTGCCATCAATCTGACAAGGTTAACTCAGGACCTCTGGATGGATTCTTCTTTGTCAAAGCGTTTCATCTTTTATCCAAGAGACTTCTTCAGACTGAGTTGATTGCAGTGTTTCAGAAGTAAGAAGTATTTTGGTTGAAACATTTCAAGATAGAAGAATCCGTCCAGAGGACCTGACTTAACCTTGTTAGATGTTTCTACCTGGATCATTGAGCATGCATTGGGACCTTTTGTCATTGATGTTTTATTTTAATCAAATTTGTTATAGTTGGATTTACCACTTTCATTTTTTTTTTCTGTATTGGATTTTTAGTGCTGTCATATTACTTTTAAATTGGTATGAAGAAGCACAACAACACAAAAAGAAGGATCCTCATAGGACTGATGAATGAAACTGCAACATAAAAGATATAGTTATGTTTCATTTGAGAATAGGGTGGACTTTATTTCTTAATGTTCTATCAAGACCAGCCTCTGAGACTGGATATAATATTAAAAACACTATATAGCAAGAGCGAGTGACATATTGCAAATTCATTATATATGAAAGGCTGCTTTGGAGCCATAAACATTGGGAATGAGATTGAAATTGAAAAGTTTTTTGGAACAAATATTGTAAAAATCATTTTCCCCCATATATTGTGGACCACATTTCAATAACTCTTCTGTTGAATTCATTTGATCATATAAAAAAAAAATTATCAGCCACACATAAAATGTCTGTTCCTAGTTCCACAATATGTCCCGTCAGTCATCTGTCTTACTGATCATTTACTTCATAATGCAAGTGTCGCTGCTCGCTTCAGTCTACATTTTGAACTGTATTCATGCAGGAAAAGTGAATAACACTGTGTCCAGTGGTGGTGTTCATATACAACACTGTGTGTGTGTGTTTAATAGTCTTCTACCCTCCAAAAAAAAAGTCAAACGCTCATGTAATATTCATATTGTAAACTCCCTTTTAGTAAGATTGATAACAATAATTAGATCCCAGATGATGGCGTTTGCCTTTGTTACTCCTAATTTACTCAGTTCTATCTGACATATAATTCTGGCAAATGGAAATAAATGGTCGGCTTAACATACAGACGAACAAACAAAGAAAGCATGTCCTCTGGCTATGATTTACATGGAAGGTGTTTGGCATTGTGGCACTTTGCAAGACTGACAACACACTATTACTTGTGTCCTTCACAATGTGCTTGTAAACTGTAGAGCGGATTACTAATTCTTGAGGACAATAGAGTCTTGTTCCATGTTGTCACTGGAGAATATTTGTTAGTGCATCATCCCAATGTTGTTTTTCATGGTTTTTCTGAAAGCAGCCTGTGAGCTCTTTGCTCACATTGT
>JBBPBX010000401.1:0-21017 GCA_038048925.1 Garcialebias charrua | reverse complement strand
GGATCAGATCCGATCCAGTATCGGTATCGGTATCCAGCATAATTTAAGTATCGGATATCGGATCCAACCTGCCGATATTTCCGATCCAGCTTCAAAGAGCACTTGTGTTCCATCATATTCTGTGACTGCCGTCTTAACATTATGTGAGTTAAAACCAATGAAGACACTCACAACAGGAAACTCACAAACTTTAACAGTATAGTCTTTATAGTATAGAAAACATTCCAAAATACACATAACTTTATAGTCTCAGTACAAATATTTCATTATACAGATTCACATACCTGAACAGTATTGGATCGGAAAAGTATCGGTATCAGTCGATACCCAGTTCTTAAGTATCGGTATTGGATCGGAAGTGAGAAATGTGGATCGGTGCATCCCTAGTCTCATCTATTATGCGTCACCGTTACGCGACGCGTCAGCGCGTCATTTGCCCTGCTGAAAATGACGACCACAGAAGCATGCACGGAAGGACTTTTCACAAGATTAACACGGTAAAAACAATTATTTGTCTGCTGAAAATTATAGCAAACATGTGTCTTAGCTTAACCGTTCCTTAATAAATTCACGTAATGGTCAAATCTGCTGGATTTAAATTTTTTCGCTTTGAAAAAGTACAAGGAAAAACAACGAAGCTAACCGCGACACATTTACGTCTATAAAACATCGAATTTTATCTCAAATAACTCCAACAGCTAACAGTTTGTAAATGTACATCTAGTGATTACTTTCTGTAAGTTTGAAAAAAATCTGCTGTGTGGTTTATGAGCTATTTGCTCAAACGTACAAGGAAAAATCAACTAAGCTAACCGCGACACATTTACGTCTATAAAACATCGAATTTTATCTCAAACATCTCATAAAGCTAATCAGTTGTAAATATCCATCTAGTGATTACGTTCTGTAAGTTTGATCAAAATCTGTCCTGTGGTTCTTGACCTATTTTGCTAACAAACACTGAGCTAACAGCGAAGTAGCTAGTTCATACCTCCAGAGCAGGAGGCCGGGCTGCGACAGAGTGAATATGACCAGAGGAGGCTCTCGTCGGACACATGAGGTGGGAACGGTTAGTGTACCCTAGCGGACAACGGTGGTACTGCACCCCTAGCGGCCGAAAGTGGTACTGCACCATTTTTGCCAAAATGAAAAAAAAAACGGTCATATCTGAGCCAAAAATTGGTCTAAAAATATGGGAAAAAATCCATAAACAAGTCTCACCTCTCTATAAGTCACAGGGCATGCAAATTAGGCAAAAAAGGTGTGACTTATAGTCCGGAAAATACGGTAAATGGATTATTTATCATGTTTTTTTGTTTGTTTGTTTTTTCCCAAAGTGAAGACCAAACCAAGATGACCTATTGTGGAGTGATTTGGCCCACGTTATAAAAGCTGCAGCTTGATGCACTGGGGCCCTGGCTGTGCAGTAGTCTAATCTGACCTTGGCAGAGGGTTTGAATCTGCTGTAACGTTTACTGGCGGGTTTATAAAACGTTGTGTGGATTAAGTAGAAACTTCTGGAGAATCCTTTCTAATCCACCGTTCCTTCTGATCAAAGACAGACAGATAGCTTTGACTTGAGCTTAGTCTTTCTCCTTACCTTTTTTATTTTTTTTTACCATCCCAGCTGCACTCTAGATTCTTTCAAATATGCACTTTGTCCTGGTCTTGCCTGATTGCATTTTGAAGCAAGGGAATGAAAAAACAAATGATTGAATGTCTGTGCAGTAGTTGTTTTTTCTGTAATTGCAGTTTGCTGAAACGGTGATCTGAAAAGCGTGTGGTCAGGTGTAAGAGTAAAATACAAACTGTGATCATTTTTCTTTTTTTCTCCAGCACCATTGTTTCTTCTACTCTCAGATCAGCAGTATAACTTGCATGAATCACCAAATATTGTTGATAATCCTGCTTTCATGACTGGTTCTTTCTGAGGGTCATTTGTGCACCTACACTTGTGGGGGTTAAGGTTGAGCTCATGACTGTAGACATCAGAAGAATATCACACATGTGAAGAGAATATAACCACAGAACATGTGGATGAGAGCACAGATAACTGCTCACCAAAGGATTCAGACACAAACAAGAAACAAGGATCCATATTGAAAATAAAAGTATGACCAACATGGGATAAGCATTTATCCAGTGCTGCTCATAATTATGAAATTGAAGCAGAGTTTTATTTTTATTTTATTTTTAACTTCGTATTGCTCAATTTTTCATTTTATTCAATAATATGCTATCACCAATTTATATATCTACCTTGTTCTGAAATTTGAACTGATCTCATAATTTCCTGTAGAAGTGAGCATCTGCAGGCACTTCACAATTTGATTTAGGCCCTGTACACACGTAGCCGGATATCAGTAAAACCGAATAGTTTATCGTGCGGTTTGCCCTTTCATCCACACGTGAACTCCGGTTGATGTAACTATAAACGAATAATGAAAAAACTCCGACCAAAGTGGAGATTTGAGAATTCTCCGCTTTTGAGTTTGGGTGTGGACTTTCAAAACCGGAGATTTGCGTATTTCTGCGCTCTGACGTCACATAATGCTATAAAAAAAAAAGCACTAAAATGTCAACATACCTGCTCTGACATGATTCCCAGTCAACATTTTCCTACGTTTTATTAACTTTGTACTCCAACACGGTATTTAATAGTAGTTCAACCTCACGGTCTGTCCACACAAACGAATGAAAAAAAAGAAATAATAATAACAGGAAGTTGTTGCTTTGAAGGGTTGTGACTGCACTACACTGCCACCTATGGGTTGGGCATATTTTTTACAACGCTCTGTGATGAAAATAAACGGGGACATGTAGACGAACATTTAAAATATCCGAACATGTATGTACGGAGATTTTTTTTGTGCAGATATTCGTTTTCCAAACACCAGGCTACATGTGTACAGGTAGTCCCCGATTTACGAGCGCTCTGATCTGCGAGGTCCCAGACTTACGAGCTGCACATTTTTGGAAAAAACGAAAAAAATACCGAGTTTTCATGTGTTTTTTCACTTCAGTTAGCTAGTTAAGCATATAAACACACGTTTCCGATCATTTTTATGCACTCAAAAGTAGTTTTTAGATGAAAATAGAGTGTTTTTAGGTGCGCTGGCGAAATTTACGAGCGGACTTCCGAGCGGACTTCCGGGTTGCGAATTTTTGGAAAAAACGAAAAAAATACTGAGTTTTCATGTGTTTTTCCACTACAGTTAGCAAGTTAAGCATATAAACACACGTTTCCGATCATTTTTATGCACTCAAAAGTAGTTTTTAGATGAAAATAGAGTGTTTTTAGGTGCGCTGGCGAAATTTACGAGCGGACTTCCGGGTTGCGAATTTTTGGAAAAAACGAAAAAAATACTGAGTTTTCATGTGTTTTTTCACTACAGTTAGCAAGTTAAGCATATAAACACACGTTTCCGATCATTTTTATGCACTCAAAAGTAGTTTTTAGATGAAAATAGAGTGTTTTTAGGTGCGCTGGCGAAATTTACGAGCGGACTTCCGGGTTTACGAGAGCAATGGCGGCCGTTCCAAATTACGAGATTTCCGGTTTACGAGCGCCCCCTTGTGACGGATCTCGCTCGTAAATCGGGGAATACCTCAGGGCCTCAGACTCAGAGCTGCTATGTGAATATACAAAGATTGAAACTGATTATGAAATTTAAACAATGGCAATAACATATGGAGAGCCATTTCATTCAAAATTAAATAAATAAATAGTGTTTAAAAATTACTACTAAATATTCCATTAAATAAATAAATGTTCCCATGAAATAAAACATTTAAATAGAAAAGTTTTTATTTTTTTTATTTTTAGATTTATTTATTTACTAATGGAGTTTCATTTTATGACACCTTTGTAAAGCTACTTTACATATTTCAGGAGCTTTTATTTTTTAACCCCATTTTTCATTTTAAGCTTTCTATTTCATGTACCGGTTGCATTCAAATGAGGGGGCGGGGCTTTCTCTGTGGGGCGGGTCTGGTCAGGGTCAATGCAGCCCATCTATGGGTTTTATAGGCTAGTCAAATAAGCCGTTTTTGCACTGCACAGCCCTCCCTGGCCCAGCCCGGCCCAACCCGGCTTCTAACCTGGGTTCGTCATGTTCGCATTTGCCTTTTCGGGCCGGTGTCAGCCCGAGTTTTAGAACCTGACCGATGGAGGTTCTAATCGGGCCGAGCTCCCGGGCCCAGTTTGACGTCATGTACTGCTCATCATTTGATTTGTTGTTTGCAGCAAGAGCGGGACTGCTGCGTGTTGAGTCATCAACTCGTTCTAACAACCTCAGCGCAAGCTGAATTTCATTCAAATTTAACTACAGAAACGACAAAAAAAATATTTGTTAGCTGACTATATACAGTATGTTAGTGTTAGTGAGTTTAATTTCTGTTAATAACTGATTACAAATCAGCTTATTTTACATGGGTGTAGCCAGGATTTTCTAAGGGGCGATTCCTTAAAAGCAAAACTGGAACTACAAAATGCAACATACCCGGTGGTCCACTGGTAGAGCGTTGGGTTTCCGTTCCAAGCCTTTTCTCGACTCGGGTTCGAATCTCACTCGGGACAACTTATTTTACGTTTGTCTTTTATTGGAGAAAAAAAAGGAGTTTGTGTTAACCACAGGCATAACACAAACTCCTTTTTTTCTTCTTTTTTTCAAAAAGTGATAAACCTACATTAGAGACTTTTTTCTTCGTTACTGGAGACTTTGGCGACTAAATGTGAAAGCACCAATTGTTGACAATTCCTGACCTCAGCGTGCCGTAAGCCCCTCCCACTTCCCCAAGCTGGGGAGGGATACTTTACTGTGATTGGTCAAAATAGATTGTAGTATGTCAGTTTCTGCGAAGCAGACGCAATCCGCTAATCCGAAATAAAAAGAGCTTAAAATGAAAAATGGGGTTAAAAAAAAAAGCCCCTGAAATATGTAAAGTAGCTTTACAAAATAAAAGTGTCACAAAATGAACCTCCATTACTGTATTAAATAAATAAATCTTAAAATAAATAATAAATATTGGAATGAATAAAAATGTCTTGAAATAAATTTAAAAAGATAATCTAGGAAAAACTAAACTTTTCTATTTAAATGTTTTTATTGAATGGGAAAATTTATTTAATGAAATATTTAACAATTTTAAATAACACTATTTATTTATTTAATTTTGAATGAAATGGCTCAAATACAGTATGTCCAAAAATCCAGTTCACAGGCTGCTGACCAACAATTAGCATAAGTTAATATAAAAAATGTCCATTAAAGCAGTCAACAAGATTAACATTGTGTTTATCACTGTGCATTCATACATAAATAATTCATAAATAATTTTGATAACTTGGAACTATTAGACATTTTACAGAACTCGGTGAAGAATAAAAAAAGATGTGAAAATGCAGCTTTACTGCAACACGTTTGTACAACAGGTGAGGTAACTCCAGACAAACCATCATGCAGCATCTACCATGTGTCTCTTAGAGTACAGATTCATTTAACAAAATCAATTTCTAACATTGAAAAATTGATTCAGAATCTTCCATGTTCATGATGAGACATATCTAAAATATTTACCTCCCTGCCCTTGTTTTGTTGTCAGCCATATTATATGGAAAACATGCAAAATCATTAAGCAATATGACATGTAATTAAACTTTCCTTGCTTATTCATTTCTCTTTTCTCAGTATGCCACTCTGTGCGTTAGGATTCTATTATCTGATCTGGGAGCAGGTATACTGAAGAGTCCCTCTGACAGCGTATGCACTGCACTTGTAAATATAAAACTATTATTGCAATCCAAGAAATCCATTGAGTATTGATAATACACATACATATATTACAATGGTAATTTCCATATCTTGTGCAGCTTTTGTTTCCATTTATTTTACTCAATAAAAAGCAATGTCCAAGATGTCAGAGGATAAAGATGGATGCCAATTTTGTTTTTCAGTTCAAATGGAGATCTGTTTTGCCCAGCATTGTGGTTAGACTTTTTATTCTGAATGACTGTTTTAGACCCAGACAAGAAAATATTTCACAATTTTAGAAAACCGGAAAATCTATCCACCCAACTTTATACCATGATCCACTCTAAATGGGACCACAATTTGCCGAATAAACATTTTGCTGAAGAGTTGAAACTAGTTTAGGCCATGAAGTCATTTAGAAAATGTTTGCAGAGGTCACAAATAAAATGAGGAGTTGGCATTTTCTCATGAACTTCTAAGTAATTGGACTTTTATTTTCTACTAAAGAGCCTTTGGGTTTGAGAAGTGAAGCAAATGCATGGAGTTCTGCATTCACTTCACTTTTCAGACTAACGAAAGTCTTTACAATAGTACCCTATAGACCAGCTTCAGCTTTAAAATGATACAAATACATATACCGTATTTTCTGGTGTGTAGGTTGCACCGCTGTATAGGTGGCATTGTCCAATTATCACCAATAGATTGGAAAAATCCCTAGATAGGTCGCACCGGTGTATAGGTCGCACCTACGTTTAGCTCTGCTGCAAATGTCTGCCACAGGAGTGCACAGCAAGGCTTTTAAGAAGATTAACACTTAAAAACAATTATTTGTTTGATAAAAATTATAGCAAATATGTGTCTGAGCTGAACTTTTCCTTAATAAATGAACGTAATTGTGAAATGAGCTGGATTTAAAAATTTGTTTCGCCGAAAGTGATAACAAGCCATATATAGGTCGCACCGGTGTATAGGTCGCAGGCCTTGAAAAAACCATAAAAAGGTGTGACCTATACACCGGAAAATACGGTAAATGGATTATTTTACCTATCTTTCCAAGTGCCAAAATTACATTACAAATTTGTTAAAAGAAAGGTTTTACTTTTTGATTAGTACATTTTTGATTAATTGCACTTGGTTATTGTAATAATGTCGTTCTAACACTTTTTCCTGAGTTAAGGTTCTAAGTACTTTTTTGCCATAACAGATGACAGAAATTAATTACAGAGATTAATTAAGTCTATGGAAGAAAGTCTGTTTGATTTAGTTTTTTTTAAATGTGTTTTAAATAAAAACAAGTCCACCAAAAATGAAGCGCACTCAGACTTTTTGAAGCGTGATAGGTTGTTGGTTGGCCCACCATCTGCTTGAGCTGATCAAAACAATTGACTTGTTCATGTTTTTCTCTGATGTTTTTCTTCGTGGGCTCAGTCTCTGTGGGCTTAGTAAGCAGACGGCGCTGCGTTGCAATCAGCATTCTCAAGAAGCTCAGACTTGTTTCATGGAAAAAATTGGAATGTGCTACTGTGTCACTGCCAGCAAAAAGGAAAGATAAAAGCACAACAGTAGTATCTGCTGTGGATGAGGGAGGCCCTGAAGCCCACTCATTGTGATACTATCTTACATGTGCTAGACCTTCACGTTACACTGAGCCTGTGTGAAAGCTTTCCTGGTTAACAAGATATCATCACGTTTTTCATCAGACCGGAGAAATGTATGTTGAGTAATTAAAAATGCTTTCTTACTTTTTGGTTATAATGGCGATGCTAACAATTTTTAAAACCATTGGACATATGTATGTCAGTGCCTGCCTTTTTTTAATAACTTAATTTCTTTGAGAAATTGCACAACATTCTCACAAATACTGTTTTAATTTGGCCTAAAAATAATTGAGCAACACTTGAGCGTTTGGCAGGTGTGTGCTATCATGCTTCCTCAACTGTTTACAGATAACACTATTGTTCTGAGAAAAAGCAAAACAAAAAAACATGCATATTAATCTTAGGCATAAATGGCAATTAAAGAGAATTTGATTTCATGCTGAATAAATTGACAAAGACAACACCAGTAACCACAAAAACTGACAAGGAACACAGATGAGTAAAGCTACAAGACCTAACCATAAGTCAAAGTCAACTTTATTGTCAGAACTACAATAGTTACTGTTTAGATTCTAAACAGTAACTAAACACTAAAACATTTAATGAACATAAGCATAAAATAGTAAAAGTGTAACACTGTCCTGAGTTTTTTCATAATACGGTAGTATAAAAGTATGAAAATTTACACCAACACTGAAACACCAAACACCCAATGTACATAAGCATAAAATGAAATAATAAAAGTGTAATACTGCCCTGGAAAAAGGAAAGGAAACCTTTATGTTTAGGTTTTATAAACCTTTATATTATATAAGGAAACCTTTATGTGATGTATATATAAAACAAAGAAATGTTCTACTGGTAAATAGTACAAGTTTGCAGAAGATCTTATTTAAAATGTGTTTGCTTTTAATAAAAGCTGCAAAAACTGTCTTTTTTTTTTCTTGAGAAAAACTTATTTGCCTACTAATCTAAATGTGGACTGAGGTAGCTACAGTGGTGGACTGAGCCATTTCAGGGCCCCAGACAAACCTTTGTAAAGGGGCCCTCTTCCAAGTCTGCCTTAATGCACCAGGAGCCCGGAGGTGCTGCTACAATTGTCATACTGCATTACTGTGAACCAGACAGTAACACAGTTTTTTCCTATTTTAATAAGATACAGCTACTTATTAAAATATTTTGGGAGAAAAAACACACGCAACAACTTTGTTCTATCATTATAATTAAAAAGTGATAAAGCAAATTATAACAGTCAGCATCAATAGTCAACACAATAATGACAGGGTAGAGGTAGGCAATATGGTAAAAATATAATTAATATTTTCCTAAATTAGCAGATTTTCCCAACTTTATATCACAATTCTTTTAGTATCTTGTTGCATACTCAGACAGGGTACATAAGATCGTTGTGGAGAAGTCTGTGTGTTTGAGAGAGGTGGTACTTGATACTTGATGTACTCTTCTTTTATTTGGAATTATCATCCTGCCACTTTTGGGGAGAGAAAAGACAGGAGGTAAAGTGGTTAAAATATTAAAATCCCCTCTATTCTTGTTTAAGAAAAGTTACGGACTATACCTTTAATGTTTTGATGAAGGAAAAAATAAACCTAGTACTACATTTACGGTAGTCTGAGCTATGGAAACTTTGATGTCAGTGTGGGTCATTTTACCCAGAGTTCATAGAAAATACTTCCTAAAGCTCTTAAATCCATCCATGTGCCGTGTTGTAACAACCATCAGTTATACGTCATTGTGTCGATCCTCTTCCTCCTCGACTTGTTCCTCATCTAGACCGGCTCCCTGTCCACACTTCAACGGGCTAACACCTGTCAGTATTTACATTAGCTTTAGTATTTACATTAGGCTTTTGACTTGGGACCCGAAGGACGCGGGTTCGCGCCCCGGCCACTACACACCTTGGGGTGTCTATGAGTGCACATCTAATTCTCCAGCTCCCCGAGCGCTGACTACGGCTGCTCGCTGCACCACCTGGTGGTGGTTGGGTTAAAGGCAGAAGACCAATTTCGTCTGTCAAGTATGGGAAACATACACAGATGACAAATGTGACAAATTATTATTATAAATTATTAATAATGCAGGGGGAATGTTTGTGGGATGGGCCTCTTAAGCTAGATTCATACTTGACGAGTCGCGCAGCGCGCGAGGGTGCGCGCTCCAAAAGTGACGCAATTTCACAGTCCCCGCCCCTGCGCGTTGGCCCCGCGCGTGGGATTAGCGCGTGTCGTGCACCTCTGAATTTTTGAAACTCCGCAAGCCTATGCGCGCGCGGTGGGCGCTACGATTTGATTGACAGGTCCACACCCGACAGCCTTCACCCTCTTCACGCCGGAGCCTGCAGCTGTTTGCGCCGCTGTGGTCGTGGAGACGGAGTCGCGACGCATGGAGGAATGTTTTGTGACACAAAATGTATTAAATTCTCCTTCGTTCCTGATCTGGAGTCGGACTTTTCTTTTGTTTTTTCGCCAAAAGTCACGTGATCGCTTTCTCCTCCGCTGACTCCATGCATTAAAGCCGCAAATAAAGACAACAGTTCAGCACGCGAGCGGAAAGCTATTTGTTTTTGTTGTGTGATTTCAAACAGTTCTTCTTCTACGGTAGATTTCTTCTTCTACACCTTTCTTGCAACATATGCACAGGTTTTAGAGGGTACTGCCTCCTGCTGGTCCGTAAAAGAACAGCACTTTGCCATGCGCGCCGTGCGTCAACCATAAACACAGTGGCGACACTGTAAACGCATTTCGCCGCACGGCTGAGTGCACGCGCGGTGCGCCGCTCCAGCCTGCGGACCAAAGCGAAAGTCTAACTCAGCCTTTACTGGTTGGGGGGCCCCAGGCAGTTGCTTACTTTTTCCCCATATGGTGGGTCCATGTCGGTAGCTAACCGAGGCTTCGTCGATCAAATGGGGACAATGTTAAAGTTGTCTATCATAATCTTAAAAGTATTCTAACTGGGATTTTTGATTGGTCAGTATTCAGGTTCCAGTCCCACTTATGTTTATGTTTATTAAATTTGTTCATTTTTTTAACAAAATAAACACAATACAAGACAATCCCATAAATGATAACGTACAAAATATAAAAAAATGAAAGGTAGCAGAAAGAAGAATAAATCTTATTATATCTGCCCCTTTTTTCAAAAAATCAGTTTAAACAATAATAATCTTCCACCAACAGTACAAAATGACTAACTCTTTTTAATTTTCTAACTAATACAATACACATTATGCTAATTCATATATTTTTTTAAACAAATTTGTTTTGATCATTTTCTTAAATGTAAACATTGACTTGGCATTTTTAACTACTACTTATCATACTAAATACAGTAACTTACATATATTTGGACAAGTGCACCACTTTATTTTCCTGGATTTTATTTTTGGTGATGGATAGATGGGGTGACCTTGATCTCCTAAAATTCCCAACCATCGCCTTTGTTTTAATGGGTCAAAGTGAAGGCAGCTCCTACGCCACCCCTCCCCGATGGGATCCACATTCTTGTATGATCATTGCCTACTCTTAAGACTTGTCACAATAAGTGTGCCATTGGGGTGTTTCTGAATGTGTCAGGGTTTCAAGTTGTATTTGAAACCTGGTGTAGAACGTGTGAACAGGAGTGGTGCTAAAACAGTCCCCTGTGGGAGGACTAGCTGCCCCAGAGACACCGTTACCCCACCTGACAAACTGACATTGTCCAGGCAGGTAGTCTGTCACACAGTTGTAAAAAGGTATGTGTAGATCTTGTACAGCTGGTAGAGGACCGTATCCTTGACTCTAATGTGCTCCTGATAGGCAAATAGAAGAATTTAATGTGCATGCTACTGTCTCACTGTTTGTTTATTCTGATTCTGAGCATTAAAACAAAAATTTAGGGTTATATATATATATACATATAGGTATACCTGTATATATATGTAGGTATAGTGTAGTGCATTCCTATGCTGTATTTGTATAAGGAACATACTGCAAAATATGGATTACCGTTTCTTTTGGTGGTTTGTTTTTGCACCCACGTCTACATTTTAGATTTTAGCAACACTTTTTGAAATTCTTAAAAGGTGGCTCTGAGTTTAAAACATGTGGGTTTAAGATCTTTAAAGTTCCACAGACATGATTTTTTTTACTATTCATAAAATTGCTCAAAATATATATATTTTATCATTTAAATATGTTTGTTTTTGCAAACAAAATGATAAATCACGTTAATTTTGCTTTAAAAGTGATTTTGAACTTCAAGCCGTGTTTAATCATGGGAAATCCGATTTCACGCGAACGCACCATCTGTGACGTAGTGAGAGGCAGAGGGCTCTGGTCTCTTTAATAGTGAACAATTTAAAACCAGATGAATTTATCAATCTATGTGAAGATTTGAGCTATTTGTCTTCATTTTGTGAAGCAGAAAATAGTTTGGGTGATGGAACAAGAAACAACAGGATCTAATTTAGGTCTGATGCTGTATCAGACTTACCTTCATGTGGAGCTGCTCACACCGCGCACTGTGACAAGCCCAGAGCTCTGCCCGGTGTTACGTCACAGATGGTGCGTTCGTGTGTAATCGGATTTCCCATGATTAAACACGGCTTGAAGTTCAAAATCACTTTTAAAGCAAAATTAAAGTGATTTATCATTTTGTTTGCAAAAACGAACATATTTAAATGATAAAATATATATATTTTGGAACAATTTTATGAAAATTAAAAAATCATGTCAGTGGGGCTTTAAGATTCATCAGCAGAGCCAAAGCACGTATGGCTCAATACAGAGCATGCAACTGATCATCCACTATTTACCAGTCCAAAAGTAGCGAGATTAAGTCAGCATCTGTCTTTTTCCTGCTTGTTGGTCTTCTCAGAACTCCCTCCAGATGTTCACTCTTGACAGGTTTTGTAATGGACAACCGGTACCTCTAAGATACTGGCCCTCATGCACGAACCGTTCGTACGCACAGATTTGTTCTTAAACTGTGCGTACGAGTGATTTAGGATCATTTGTGGCATTCAACAATGTTTTCGTATCCTACGATTTTTTTCAGATACGAACAAAATTTACGAGTGGTCCGGACCTGTCGTATATTTTAGGAGCGTCAGTCTGCTGTCATCCAGACGGAATTTCTCCACTAATAACTTCATATTTCGTTATTTAGAAAATATTTAGAGTTTAAAAAAGTCACGCACCACAATTGTTCTTGACAATAGGTTCTGTTTGAAGTCGAATTATAATTTTAAATGTAATAATGACTAACGGATTAAAGTATTTAAATTAAAATCAATTTGTTATCAATGCCGTTTTCTAACACTACAATATCAATATGAAGATCTCAAACTGAAACCAACTTAAATTATGAATTAATTTAAGTTTAATTTGTCTCGGTAACGCAGACTTCGGTAACGCAGACTTTAGGTTGACCTCCTGTTGCAGTCATAGCTGTCAAATAGCTCAATCAGTAAAGCGTTGCGTCGCAGTGCAGAACTTTATGGGTTCGAGTCCCACATGGGACAACGTTTTTTTTCTCCTTTTAATTCATTCCAGATTTAAAAAACACAAGAAAACTATTTACAATACAACAAGAAATGAAGCATAAAGTCTTTTTAATCTGGAATGAATAAATAATCTAAAGAAGGAAGGAAAAAAAATAGGCATACCTTGTGGGACTCGAACCCACGAAATCTTGATAACAGTGCAACATTTTAACCAGTTAGCCACCAGTACAAGTGTATATTTTAAGGTCCACATTTCTTATAAACAAACATTCTTTGGCATTAGTTGGTCATTTACTCCCATGAGTGACGCTGCTAATAAGGACAGATTTTCTTTTCTTGACCTCAGAGAGCAGAACTTCAATCTCCGCACCGGTTGAGTTCTCCTTTTTTACTTTTCGCTGTCATTTTATGCACGAACACGTTTTGCCTCCGAGACAGGAAACGTAGCCTTATATGGTGTTCTGAGGGGTGGGAATTATGTAAATGACCTCTCGCGTGCACGCACAGGTGTTTAGAACAGGTGGGATTCATCATTTTAACGCAACCCATTTACACATGTTTCCTCAGGATAGAAGACTTTGTTGAATCTGACGTGGCATGTTCGTACGAACGCTTCGTACGAACAAAAGTAGGAGAAATTTAGGATAGAAATACGAACATGTTCGTGAATGAGGGCCACTGTTTCTCACAATTCTAGGGTACTCTGGTGCATAGACCTGTGCATACTGAAGGCCAGAGTGCTGTCGTCATCGGTCTGTTTTCAAGTTCACACATTTTCTGGATTTGCCTTAATTCATCTTAATGGCCTGGGCTAAGTTTGGGTGAAGGCTGACAGTTTGTTTTAAAGTGCTACTTTAAAAAAAAAAAAGAGGAGGTGGGGGGGTCATTCATATGGATTTTAATTTCCCGGTCTTTTCTTCTTAACCTACATTAAAGTGCCAATGATGAATGGTCTATCGAAGCTGTGATTGCCCTCTCCACAGTGTTGACACTGATGATATATTTTTCTTCCAAGCAAATTTCTTCCACACTAAATGCACCGATAGGTCAGCTATAACCATCTGATTCATTATGAGAAAAAGACGAGAGCTCAAATAGTTAGTTTTTTTTTTTAAAGCACCTTGTGAGGCTTCTTTAAGCATCGTCTTGACTGCAGTGATTAATTTGAAAAGGAAGTGTAGATGACTAATATTCCCTCATCTCTAAAACCCTCTAGGCTTTGGACAATTTGCACCTCCGTGTGTGGTGTTGACCGAAACGGAGGCCATTATTTCCACTCCCAATTTCTGTTTCCAGTTTAGTTTGTGTGGTTTTCTCTTTTGATGACCATTTGCTCTTTAGCTTTTTTAAATAACGCGAGCATGGCCTGTATTGAACCCTGCGGAGCTCCAAAAATAAAACATTAGCTCCCGTCATTGATTATTTCAGCCTCAAAGGTTTGCTGAACTTTCCCCCCGTTGTTTTGACAATGTAAAACACAAATATAAGAAGTAAATTTGTATTATCTCAGTATTGCAACATTAGCTGTCTCAGACTGCCATGGTATACTGACCACCTTCTTCATCTCCGTTCACTCAGTGTCCTCCTCTTACTTCAACTGACCTCTGTAACCCCATATCCCAGCAGACACACCCATCCCTCCCTGCAGAAGAAAAAGTTCAAACCTTTGACAGAGAGGAGCTGTCATCTCCCCCCTGCGGGACTGCAGAGTTCAGATGTGAGACAGAGTGATTGAAAATAAAACCAAACTCAAGCGGAGGGATGCTGTTCTCTCTGTGCGTGCGTGGCTGTTAACATAAGTGAGCGGCTGTCATGCATTTTGTTAGCATCAACACTTTTCTTTGGGCAGCCCTGCGGAGACGGATTGCTTGTCTCAGGGAGGAGATAGTTGTCAGGATCGTGTGTTGAAGGCACACTAGCAGGGTCCCTTGACTGCCCGCCTCATTTTTAAAGTAAGATGCTGGGGAGCTAGGGGGAGTTCCTTTTTTCTTACTGAAGTGGGGAAAAAAGGAACTTCTTTTTATCAAAGCCTTACTTCAGACACCGGTCATTTTTACAGAAGACCCCGTGGCCTGGATAAGGAAAAAAGCGTCCACATCAATGTTCGGGGGCAGCAGAGTGAACGGGCCTGGGGTGAAAACGGCAGGAAGTGTAGTCCATCAGCACTTCAGATCTCTGTGCACATGTGCAGCTAATAGGTGTACTCCAAGCTGTAACTGATGGAAAATCTTTCATGAGTGGACTTTAATGTAAGAGGAGTTCAGCACAAAATGTATTTTTGGTGGTGGTTAGTAAAGCATTTGTACAGTATTACACATCAGTTGAACTGGTGACATTGTGTTCATGGCTGCTGAAACTCTTCACCCCTCCAGATAACTACCGTATTTGTCGGAGTATAACGCACAGTTTTTTTACTCATTTGAATGTCCTGCTTGTTATACGCCGAAGCGTGTTATTTATGGACTTTTCCCTATATTTTTAGACCCATTTTTGGCTCCGATATCGCAGTTTTTCATTTTGGGCAATAAATTGGTGCAGTACCACTTTTGTCCGCTAGGGGGCCACTTCCAGACCGTTTCTAGCTCATGTGTCCGAAAAAAGCCTCCTCTGGTCGGACTGACTCTGTCGCTGCCCGCCTCCTGCTCTGGATGTAGCTGCTGTTAGCTGTGAGGTTAGCTGTTTTTTTTAGCAAGATAACTCATAAACCACACCGCGGATTTTCTTGAAACTTACAGAGCGTAATTTGGTGGTCATTTACAAATTATTAGCTGTATAAGACATTTGAGATAAAATTCAATTTTTATTATTATTATTATTTATTTATTTATTTTAGTAGCGCACGCGACCATTGGAAGAAGTCAAACCGAAACAATTTATAATCCAGCAGATTTGACCATTTTGTGAAACTGTTAAGCTCAGGAACCCTTGTGCTATAATGTCAGCTAAGAAATATATATTTTTCTCGCAAAGAAATAATTGTTTTTACCTTGTTAATTTTGTAAAGTCCTTCATACTCGCTCGCTTCTGTGGTCGCCATTTTAAGCAGGGCAAATGAGGCGCTGACGGGTCGCGTAGCGGTGACGCATAATAGATGCGCGTTATACAACGAAGCGTGTTATTTACGGATTTTTCCAATATATTGGCAATAATTGAACAAAGCGTGTTATACACAGGAGCGTGTTAAATTCCGACGAATACGGTAACTCACTTCACTACCATCTCAACTTGCTGAACATCTCAGCACAAAATAAACCTGCGTTCAGCACTGACAGAGGAGTTTGAGATGAAGAAAGTTACTGCTCTGTGGATGCCCTCAGTTAGGGATGTGACATTTTGCTCAATGACACCACGACAGATGGGCATGGCAGGGAGTCAAACCTGTGACTTTCTGGTCCCAAGTCATCTGGCCTACCACTGCACCACAGCTGCCCAAGTGTCAACCAAGTTACCTATTGGCCTAATGATTTTTGTTGTTTGTTTATTTGTTTATTTATTTAGAAAGCAAAATTAAATCATATGGAAGAAAAATGATTTTTCCTGTCGTACTAGCTTAACAGTGTCTTTATGTGGTTGTGCATTCATGCAAGGCTATAACATTAGGTGTAAAATAGCCCTCTGTAATATAAATGATGCCCACTTGTGCTTTAAAGGCACCTGAGCAAGTTTTAGAATTGTGTGAGAATGAGCATCAGATTTTTACTCCTTAATTTCCCTGACTACAGTATTTCATCTTTTCTGCTTTTTTCTGCTTTATATCAGTCCATGGCACCTATTACCGTACTTGCCCTCGTACATGTCACAACGACTTATAAGTCGTATCAGTCCAAATATGTCTAATAAAGTAGAATTAAAAAAAAAAATAATTCAACCTTTATTTATACAGGTTAGTCCCATTGAGTCTTGGGGACTCATTTACAAGAGAGACCTAAAATACGTCCCTTCAGAGTCAGAGTCAGAATATTTATTGTCATTTGCACCACATGTGGAACATGTGATGAAACAAGATTATGTACACAGGGTCCCAGTTACATCCAACAATAAAAGGTAAAAGAAGAACAGTAATAACATCTAAGATATGAACTAAGAAAAACATCCGCTAACAATACACTAAGCACTAATATCATAGAAAAACATTACTCCAAACAGCAGCACGAACATGAGTCTGTATGAGCAGATGGATAATGGAAATGAACACCCTTCGCTGTATACGTCGCATCTATTAAGCGTCACCGCTGACAACCTGGAAATGTGGGCCGGTGTTGTGCCAAAAATTGATTGGTTGCCAAATGGCAGCCGTGGGAGAGCGCACGAGAGGACTTTAACAAGAATTTAACAAGATTAACACTGAAAACAATTAGTATCTGTTTGCTCAACTTTATAGTAAAGGTGTGTCTCAGTTGAACTTTTCCTCAATAAAATGGTCAAATCAGCTGCATTTCACCTGGGCGGCGCGGTGAAATGCAGCTGATTTGATTTTTGCTCCAGGAGTTCTGGAGCGAGACGAAGGTGGCTCTGTATGGCAAGCCGATTGTCTCATTAATAGCCACTTTTACCTATTAAAGGTGCTGTATGTAACTTTTCTAAAAATATATTTTTAACATTTCTTCACTCTGTCACTATCTACTGACAGACTGATGTTAGACAAAGTAATCTCTGAAAAAAACTATAGTCCTCTGGCTTCTCCCAGTGGTACTATAGCAATTCTAAAAACCCACAGTGACCCACCGTTAACCAGCCAATACAGAATTTTGTTCATGAACGAGCTTGTCACGCCCATCCCCCGCCTGTTCCAGCCCGCAGCGCGCATCTGCGCACGTTCTCGTTCAAACAGTAGCTGTGTCAATATGGCGGAGGATCAACCTATCACTTTACCGGGAACAAACGTTCCACTAAAACTTCCAATTCCTCGATTGGCGCAGGTTCGGAAACCCAACAGCTCGTCTCTCTCTCTCTCTCTCTCGCTCTCGCTCTCGCTCTCGCTCTCGCTCTCGCTGTCGCTGTCTCTGTGAGCAGCGGAGGATCTGTGTGCTGTGTGTGCGTGCGCGCTGGAGGGAGACGTCAGTGCAGCTGTAGATTTATTACTGAGGAAATATTAAAAATGACACGAAACGACAACTTGTAAACGTCTGACGTCTGTCCCACAATAAATACGTCGCGGTCCTGTTCTGGTGACTGCGCCATTGCAACTCTGTTTACTAGCATGTGCGTTCACGAGACAGGCCGTGCTGTGGAGGAGGAGCTAAGGAGGCTGTGTTGCAGGTCAGCCGAGAGCAAGGGGGAGGAGGAGCTAAGGAGGCTGTGTTGCAAGTCAGTCGAGAGCAAGGGGGAGGGACCAGAAAGGTGTCTCTGTTCAAAAATTTTCTGTCCAGCGTTTTCCAGAAACTACATACAGCACCTTTAATGAGACACTTGGCTTATTAGTTGAGGGCCCTCTAGTGGCTAAAAATGGTAGTGTTCAATATTTTCCATGTCAGAATGAATGAAATCGTCGGATCTCAGCAAAAAATTGGGTCATAAATATGGAAAAAACAAACATAAATTTGTCTTCACTGTATAAGTCACACATGCTAATTTATGCCAAAAAACAAAAAAACTGTGACTTCTACAGTAAAATTAAGGTGCAATCAGCATCCTTTGCTTTTTACATCGCATCTCCTATGTTTTACTTTTTTTAAAATCTCTTTTCTCTGCCTCATTGCTCCTGACCCATCCATGTGAACTCTGTATTCTCTGATGACCTCATAAAGACTGAAGTAAGAGGATTCCACTCTTCCACGATGTTGGGTGAAATCATGCTGCAGCCCCATACAGGATAAAGAGCTTACATATTCACCAAATGTATTCCTTTAAAAAGAACTGCGTGTGAGTGTAGTCACAAGCTGCTTTTTGATTTATGCTTTTCCGATACGCTGTCAATGTGACTGTGAGAGAAAAGACAAAAGCTCATGCGTCTCTGTCATAGCAGTTTGTCAGGTCGTTTGTTTATTTTGAGCAAGTAGATCACTAAACGGTTTATAGGAAGAAAAAAAAATCTTAGCATGCACACATCCTCTGTGCAGTGGTATTTTTTTATCCAGAAAGCTGATGAGTACTTGCATTCCTTTGTTTTCTTTTCCGAAACAGCAATTTAATGAAACCCCCCCAGACCAGACTCGTAATCCCTGACAGCAGCCGTCCTATCCCTGATTTGTGATGTTGGGCATGCAGCATTGTAAACAGATCTAGACGGCATATCAAAGCAGCGTGCACTAAAGAAAAGATCTGTTTAGGCTGGTGAAGGTCATCGCCCTTCTCTAAACGTCTGTTTTGTCACGTCCTCTTTGGAAAACCAAACGTCCATGTCACGAACAAAATGACTTCTTGATTGAAATAAAACAGAACGTCTGATTTTTACTGACAGAAAATGTAATTCTGGTACTTTCTCTGTTAAGACGTTGCAGTAAGTAACCACCCAGAACTGGATTTATTAGAAAACAATTTCTCTTTCAAACGTGCAACCCTTAGATGAACTCTGCACAGAAAATGCTTCTTCACCCAAAGTGAGCAGCAAAGAGTATTTTCAGAGACGGCACTTTCATTAGTCGTAGGGTTTGATATGTTTTTGTTAATGTTCACCTCAGCCAAGGAAACACAACCCAGTGGCTGCGTCTCACTAGGCGTGTTTCCATCAAGGTTTCTAGGTGCGCATTATGAAGCATCGCATCAGAAAAGCTAAATGGAAACGGCATAATTCGAGTTAACTTCCTCTAAGTCGCTCTAAAGTTTATACGCTCGCTTGAGGTAGTTTTTGGGGAGTCGATTCAGAGCTGAGTCGGCTAAACGACAGATGGAAACAGATTAGCCGACTCAGTTCTGCCGCAGCGAACATTCACGTCACGTGACTGATCAGCTGTTTCCGCTCCGGACAACATGTAACATCGCTAAAACTAGTTGGCATGACAGAATAAATACAACTTGCCCGATAGCAACACATACCTGAAATATTCTCTCCATTTTGCCGAGATGTCTGTTTTCAAACGCTACTTCCTGTTTACTGTGGAAGTGCGTAACGCTGACGTCTGACGTATGGCGCTGACGTGTGACGTAATGACGCTGACGTCTGACGTAGAGACGCTTTGCGTGGCATTGCAGATGCGCTTCAAGCCAGTTAATGGAAACACTTCTGATCCTCATAATTTTAATTTACATTTTAGCGAAATTTTCTAAAATTCGCTCAAAAATCGAATTTAAATTGGATGGAAACATAGCTACTGTGAGTTAAACACTTAAAGTGCACGTGTCCCTCTAAGAGTAGCTCAGCGTGTCGACTAACATGTTGTTTTACTGAGCACACACACCCACACGCTGCATACGGCCTGCCACATGTCCTCTCTTGCATATTAACAACATCCCAGCCAATCGACCGTAACTCATTTTCACTGCTCCGTCATGTGCCATCCTCTCTGTGCACTTTCATTTCAACAGCCTTCCCTCTGCGATCAAAGTTATTTATTACGAGAAAGACTAACACAGCTTAATCAACACAACCTAGAAACTGAACTTTCTTGTCTGCATTAAATAACACTTAAATAAAAATGTAGTCAAAGCTGATGAGCGGAGTGACTCGATAAGCATGCCACAGTGAAATGAAAGTGTCTTTTTAAGCCTGCATTGATTTGACCCCAAATGTCGGTTACTTATACTGTATTAAGATCTATGGCTGGTGTGCACGCAGGGTGTTGATTAGGAAAGATGACCGTGTTGGATTGTTTTGCAGCATCCTAGTAGGTTATGAGTTGCAATAGAATCATACAATTTTCTGTCTTCTTATGCTTTTGCTTCTAAAAGTAGGAACCCGCAGGAACCATTGAAAGAAGACCCACTCATGAAAAGGTGCTTGGTAGGATTTTAGGATTTCACTGCTGGTCGTAAGCTTAGGTCAGAGTTTCCTAGGAAGATTGAAAAATGCTTACACATGCACGCGTGCAAACACACACACATCTAAGTAAACACACGTGTGTGCACAGAGCGCTTGAGCTGCTGGCTGACAGTGATTATAAACTTCAGGAGTATCTCAGATGTGTGGCCTCACGCAGCTATCGAGAGCTGCACGCCATGCAATCCAACCTGATCCTTGGTCTGCCATCGCCATGGTAACAATCTGTTTTTATACCCCCTCACTACCAC
>JBBPBX010000400.1:72894-133713 GCA_038048925.1 Garcialebias charrua | reverse complement strand
TGAACTAAATATTTATCTTGTAAATTAAATATTTTACAGGGAACCCCCGACCTACGAACGAGTTTGGGACCTAAGAACCGTTCGCAGCTCGATCCGTTCGTAGGTAGGGGGTGAAAATTATATTTAAAAAAAAATTATTCATTCATTCATTCATTCAACCTTTATTTATCATGCTAACGGAGCGCGCGCACACATTTAAGCATGTAAGTAGTGTACTGTAATGTTAAACATTGCTATTCACATTTACAGAATAAATAAAAATATATTTTCTTACTTTGAGATGGTCAAAGCCGACATAGGTTGCCATGCGTTGATTGTTTTCGGGCCAAGCAGCGCGGGGGCCGGCAAGCCACCGCAGCTGCTCCAGACCTGTGTTAGCTAGCTGGCTAGCTTCTGCTAGCCAAGCCATGAGCTAGTGTTGGAGCGGCGGCGCGATCAATCTGCAGCTGCTGCTCCAGCCGCTGCTCCAGCCTGAGACGTCCACAGAGCTATTCCAGCTAGTAATTAATCCATATGATGCGATCCTGGTCACCAGTGTTCAAAAGGCCGGCTCCCGTGTTAGCTCCAGTGTTAGCTCTGGAGCTAGCCAGGCCGGAGGTGTAGCCAGGCCGGCCGGAGGTGTTCGCACGGCGGCCTGGCACGATCGGCGATAAATCCGCTGCTGCCTGAGACATCCACAAAGTTCACAGAGACGTTTCCAGCTAGTAATTAATCCATATGAAGCCATCCTGGTCACCAGTCTTCGTCCGGCTCTCGGCAGCTAACCTAAGATGGCGTCCGGTGTTCTACATTAATTTGTGACCGGAGACCCCAGTGACTGAACCTAAAATAGCGTCCGGTGTTCTACATTAATTTGTGACCGTGTAAACTGAAGACCTACTTCCTGTTGCCCAAGATTGCTCAAAAATTGCTCAAAAATGATCAGAAATGATCTTTTTTATCATAATTATTATTTATAAAGCCTTTAAAACAACCAGAGCTGCAACAAAGTGATGTACACATGAAATTAAGAACATTTAAACACAAAAAAAAAAAATTTTTTTTTTTTTTTAATACAGTAATTTCATATTTTTATTAAATATGATATGTTCGTAGGTCCCGTGGTTCGCAGGTCGATGGGGTCGTAGGTCAGGGGTTACCTGTATATGCAAAGTTAAAAGATGATGTCACAGACACTTTAATGTTGCTGTATTTTTTAACATTTTACACAAAATGGGAAAGACTCCTGGCTGTAACTAAACTAAGGGCTCGCTCTTATCAGGCGTGGATTTGTTGAAATATTTTA
The DNA here is from genome assembly GCA_038048925.1 of Garcialebias charrua. Classification (NCBI taxonomy): domain Eukaryota; kingdom Metazoa; phylum Chordata; class Actinopteri; order Cyprinodontiformes; family Rivulidae; genus Garcialebias; species Garcialebias charrua. Next base: position 132,428 of record JBBPBX010000400.1, on the reverse strand, counting down.
GTTTGGCTGAAAAATCGCCACAAAAAAAAACAAACAAACAATAAAAGTAATTGATTGAAGGACTTCATAGCTTTACACGTTTCACACGAACAACATCTCAAATGAAAAGGGTTCAAGTTGTTTGGGCAAACCTCGTAAAGGTATAATACACAGTCTCGTGTGGTACTGTGAGATGTCACCCTCAAAGTACGTACTTTAAATGACTCTCAGCTACTGCATGAAATTTGAAGTAATGTCTGTAAATCTGACAACGTTGTCGTCGTCCTTGTGTTGGCTGATATTGATCGTCTTTACTCCAAATCTTTATCACTTTGATTACTTCTCAAACGTTTCATTATAATCTGTCCAGTGGTTCAAGAGATATTTTGCTAACAGAGAAACACTATTGACAATAACAATAATTGCTTAAGCCTTATGCAAAGATCAAACGCACTGAGTAGCACTAGGCTGTGTGTTATAATAATAATATTAATATTATTACTACTACTACTAATAATAATAATAAATCTCAGCCAAAAGCGTACCCAATTTTAGCAATTTGTTAAATAGACTGAAGTATGGGGCATGGTGGCTCTATTGGTAGAGCTGTTGCATCTCAGCAAGAAGGTTGCCGGTTCAAATCCCAGTCAATTCAAATCTCAACAAACTAGCTCTGTTTTCTCTAGGTATGCCACTTTTAAAAAATTCACTGGCACTAACGATCAGTCGTTAGCCTGGTGGTCCTCCTTGACCACGTGAACAGCTGGTTCTGGATGTCAACAACGAACTGGTTGATCCATTATGAGAAGGTGCTGTTTATAAGACTGAGTTTGTTGCAGCTCCTCAGACTGAAGAAGTCCTTTGGATAAAAGAACGAGTAAAAAGAACTCTGGAACGAGTTACCGCTGCTCATCAAACAGGCCCCCTCCCTCTCGGTTTTCAAATCCCGGTTAAAAACTCACTACTACTCCATCTACTTACTCTTACTACTTAATCCCGGTTAAAAACTCACTACTACTCCATTGCTTTCAATGCCAGCTGATTTGTATTGGATCGTTTTATTTATGATCTGCAATGTTTTTTATGTTTTTCGTGTTGTACCTCATTGTCTGTGTTGCCTGTTACATGTTTGTTTGTCCAGCACTTTGGTGTGGACTTGTTCCTGTTTAAAGTGCTTTATAAATAAAATGGTATGGTATGGTATGGTAAAAGACGAATCGTTTCAACAAGAAGAACCCGTCCAGAGGAGCTGACTTCAGTTGTTTAGTTTATTACTGAGCATCAGGACAGTTTTAGTTGAGCTTTTTGTTGCGTGCTGCTGCAGGGTGAGGGCACAGCGGAGAAAGTTTTTCTGCGTCCTGAGTGGACTTCTTCTTTTCCTCTGTGTGTCGCCCCCTGCCATTCTTCTCCTTACCCCTCCCCCATCTGTGGAAATGAACTTTGCTCTGTGGATGTGAGGGTGAAGATGAGGTCCGCAGCAACTTTTCAGCCATGCTTGCAAAACAGCCTGTGGCTCGTTGCCACCATGTGCAAGTCCTTTCCAGCCAACCAGAATCCCCTGAGCAATCACCTGACCCTGGATTCACAGACAAAGAAATGCTCAGGCTTTTTTTTTTTTCTTAAGCGATCTCCTCTTCCATCCAGAGTGGGGGTGAAAAAACTAAACCCCACGCTGGATTTCAAGGGTCGCACGCCGGCTGTATGGGTATGTGGCCTGCATTGTTTGTTGGATAACGCAGGCAATAGTGTGCATGTATGATTCGCTGCTTCAGTGCCAGAACGATGCTGACCTCAGGGATTTCCACACAACTTGTCACGGACCATCTGGGCTGCACGGCTTGAAAAGAATCCGCCTCCTGACAAAAAAAAGAAAGGAAGAGGTAACAACAGACTTTAGCCATGTTTGGGAAAAGTTGCTGGCATGAAAAGTTTAATCTGTGGTCGGAATATGTGTCAGAACTATTTCCTGTTTCATAGCAGCATGCAGAAACTTCAGAGGAGCAGAGCATCAAAATATTTACATGCTTTTAACCCTAAAACTCCTACAAGGTTTGACCTTCATAAAACTCCTGCAGGGTTTGACCTTCATAAAACTCCTGCAGGGTTTGACCTTCATAAAACTCCTGCAGGGTTTGACCTTCATAAAACTCCTGCAGGGTTTGACCTGTGTTTAGTGGTGTGCTCATCTTTGCATACCGTATTTTCCGGTTTACCCTGTGCTTTGCACCAACATTTGAAAACTTCTAGTCCACGCCCACCTGCTGTGGGCCCACGCCCTCGGTCCATAAGAACCCCTCTCGACCGAGGAACTGCTCCCAATGGCAAATAAATTTTTTCAGCCAAGGAGCCAATGGGGCTTCAAAGGCTTAAAGGGCTACGCCCACACTCATGGAATCTAGGGTTACAATACGTAACCGTCGTTCCATTTCCTGTGGGCGTAGCCCTTTAAGCCACGCCTTTTGGGTTAAAGGGCGGAGCATGATATGGTCCATGCCCCATTGGGTCTGACTGAACCATAACCAGTCCTGGCAACCGCCACACCAAAAGAGGTAAGCAGGTGAGCAATCATCTGATGATGAGAGAAAAGCTATTAATAGCACCCCTCAATAAAGACATAAACAACTGTGTCAGTTTATCAATGATTTTATTGATAACGAAAAATAAAGGATTCATTTTACAGCAACCCTGAGAACCGAATCCGGTGAATTACAGCCGAACTGAGCTGTTAAGAATTGGAGCGGATTTACCACAGGGCACAGCTGAAATCAGCAACGAACTCAAATCAGAACTCGGAAGATTGGACCTGCTAAAAACGTCCTTCTGGAAGCAGATGCACTCCAGGGGAAAGAAAAGAAAGCGATGCTCACGAGGAAAGAAGCGGGGTTGTCGTGCAGGAATTATGACGAGAATGCGGAAAGACGCTAAAACCGGTAAACCCCCGATGCCGGCTCTTTTCCTGTCTAACGTTCGCTCACTCGACAACAAGATGGATCTACTTCGTTTGAGGGTAACCACGTCGGAGGAGATGAGAAGATGTTCCGTGCTTTGTCTTACGGAAACGTGGATTTCTGAGGAGACTCCAGACTCTGTTTACGAGCTGGACGACCGGCTCTTCTTCAGAACAGACCGGTGCTTCGAGACTACGGGGAAAACGCGAGGTGGTGGTGTTTGTATTTACGTACACAAAGATTGGTGCACGAACTGTGCTGTGATAAAAAGAGCTTGTTCAGCTGCCGTGGAGTTGATCACAATAAGATGTAGGCCGCATTATATGCCACGTGACTATTCAGTGATCGTAATCAGCGTTATTTACATAGCACCCGATGCTAATGCTATTGACGCCCAGAGAGAGATTCACGACTTACTCACTTCGCTGCAGTGTAAATATCCTGAGGGGCTTTTCATTGTTTGCGGGGACGTCAATCACGTGGATCTCCAGGTGTCCCTCCCAGCCTTCAATAAGAACGTCTTCGCAGCCACGAGAGGAGATAAAACACTCGACCAAGTCTTCACAAATGTAAAGGGGGCATACACGGCGAAGACACGCCCAGCGCTCGGATCTTCAGACCACGACTCTCTGATTCTGGCGCCAAGAGAACTCCCTCCACTCAGGCGCCGGAAGCCGGAACAAAGAGAAATAACAATCTGGCCTCAAGATAGTTCCCCCATGTTGAGAGACTGTTTTGAGAGGACAAACTGGTCTGTTTTCAGAGAAGCAGCCACTGATGGTAGTTCAGTGGACATGGAATTGTACGCTTCCTCAGTCCTGGGTTACATCAGTACATGCTCTGAAAATGTATCCATAAAAAAATATGTGAAATCCTACCCGAACCGGAAACCCTGGTTAAATAAAGAAGTTCACGCCTTGCTAGCAGCCAGAGACACTGCATTCAAGTCAGGAGATAAAGTGGAACTGAGAAAGAGCAGGAATGAACTGAAGGATGGCATTAAGAAGGCCAAGGCCACGTATGCACAGAGGATCGAGGGACAGTTCACCTCACAAGACCCACGGAGCATGTGGAAGGGTATTAAATGCATAACAGACTACAAAGGCAAAAACAAACAATGCCCCAGGGACCCATCTCTGCCTGATGCCCTCAATAAGTTTTATGCACGTTTTGATGATCCAAACAGACCTGCTAGCACCAGACTCACCTCATCACCAGATGAAGAGCATCTCAGGGTGTCCGCAGCAGAAGTGAGAGGCAGTCTCAGAAAGATTAATCCTCATAAAGCAACCGGACCAGACAACATCCCAGGGAAAGTTCTGAAGGAATGTGCGGACCAGCTCTGTGAGGTGCTGGCTGACATCTTCACCACCTCACTTGCACTGGAGTCAGTTCCCACCTGCCTGAAGACCGCGACCATCATCCCAGTCCCAAAGAGCTCCACAGTGACTGGTCTGAATGACTATAGACCGGTGGCCCTCACCCCGATAGTCGCTAAATGTTTTGAGAAACTGGTCATGTCCCACATCAAGGCAACCGTCAACATCAATGAGGACCCTCATCAATACGCATACCGTGAGAACCGATCAACAGAGGACGCCATTTCTTCCGTGGTCCACACTGCTCTCACCCACCTGGATCAGAAAGACTCATACGTGCGTCTGCTCTTTGTGGACTTCACATCTGCCTTCAACACCATGATCCCCCAAACTCTGATAGACAAACTATCTACACTTGGACTAAGCCCCTCTATTTGTAACTGGGTACTAGACTTCTTAACAGACAGACCACAGTCCGTGAAGATCCACAACTTCTCCTCCTCCACCATAACCCTCAGCACTGGCTCTCCTCAGGGATGTGTGCTGAGCCCCCTTCTGTTCACTCTGCTCACATATGATTGTACAGCCACACTTCCAGGCTGTCATATTGTTAAGTTTGCAGATGATACAGCGGTGGTGGGATGCATCACAAACAATGATGAGTCCAGCTACAGACAGGAGGTGGAACACCTGGAGAGCTGGTGCAAAGAGAATAATCTTCACATGAATGTGAAGAAGACAAAGGAGATGATTGTGGACTTCAGAAGGAACAAACACACCCATGCCCCACTGAATAGGTGGGTCTGCAGTGGAAGTGGTCTCCAGCTACAAATACTTGGGTGTACACATGAATGATAACCTCAGCTGGAGCAACAACACCACCAGCCTGATCAAGAAAGGTCATCAGAGACTCTACTTCCTCAGACGGCTGAGACGAGCTGGTCTGAGCAGCCCAGTTCTCACCTCGTTCTACAGGTGTGCAGTGGAGAGCATCCTGTGCTCCAGCATCAACGTGTGGCATGGAGGCTGCACAGTTGAAGAGAGGAAAGCTCTGCAGAGAGTGGTGAAGGCTGCACAGAAGTCTGTTGGAGTCAGTCTCCCCACCATCACAGACATTTACACCTCTAGATGCAGGAAAAGAGCCACCTGTATCATGAAAGACCTCACTCATCCAGCACACTCACTCTTTGCCCCACTCCCCTCAGGACGGAGGTTGAGGAGCATCAAGTGTAGAACCACTAGACTGAGGAACAGCTTCTACCCTGAGGCTGTTAGACTCATGAATAAATAAAAATAAAATTAAATAAACACTGCAAAATATCACATCATGGTGATGCTGATCTGTTTTCTTGTTGCTGTGTTCATCTGTGTTCATCTGTGACCATCTGCTCATACAAACTCATGTTCGTGCTGCTGTTTATTCCCACTATATTAGGCTTAGTGTATTACTAGTTGATGTTTTTCTTAGTTAGTTCTCGATGTTATTACTGTTTTTCTCTTTCATTTGTTGTTGGATGTAACTGGGACCTCGTGTACATAATCTCGTTTTCATCTCATGTACCACATGCGGTGCAAATGACAATAAAGACTCTCTGACTCTGACTCTGATTTATACAAAATAATAATATATTTTAGCTTGTTATATGTATTTACCACTTCTGTGTTCGCCACAACACTGTCTGACTCCAAAGTGCCAGGTGTTATCACAACAGTTTGAGTTTCCAAACTAGTAGTTTGAGCTGCTGGTTGACCCTCAGACAAGTTGTAGGTGTTGAAAATGTCCTAATGACAACAGAGGACACAAAAATTAGCGACACAGTCAATAAATCATCACAGGAGCAAATGATAAAGAACTAGCTTGCGACTGCTATGCTAATGCTACGTTAGCCCGACGCTAGCGATGTTAGCTTGATGCTAACGCGATTTTAGCTTGTAAAACAAACATCTAGAGTGAGGGGTAACAAACTGATGTTAATGAACTATAACATCAGAGTCAATTAATAACCGTTTTTAGACTATTTCATTTGTAATGCATGAATTGTCTGTATTTTCACACACTCATGTTTTTCAGAACATACCTGTAAGACACGACCGTGTTCTCTTTTTAAGAAAGCTCCTCTTTTTTTCTTTGTTAATGCTGTGAAACCATTCTCTTCTCCAACTGCTTTTCCTTTGTAGCAAAAAACAGTTGGTATTGCTCCTGGCAACAGCTCCTGCTTGCCTGGTGTGAAGCCAATGGAGTGAAGTAGCCAGGGCTTGTACTTCAGGTGCACCTCTTCAAAGTGGTCACTGCGCAGCCGGTCATGCTGCTTTGGAAAGTAATTCTTTCGTTTCAGCTTACATAACCACGCCTGTCGAAGTTTTTTATCTTTAGGGAACCCAAAAAAAGAAACTCCAGTTGTGTTTTCTGGCCGATTAGAACAATTAATTGCTACACACTGAACCATTTTGCCCAGAACTCTTCCACTCACTACTACCGTACTGTTTGGCACAACCTACGTCATATCCGGGGGAGGAGCACACGCGGGGGGGAGGGGTTTAAAAAAACGGATGAGATTTTATTCACTTTGCAAATGCTAAATTGAGTTAGGATGAAATGTTTTACTTGTGAAAATTTCTCAACAACCTTATTTTATGCTTTTCATTAGACTACTATTAACTTTAAAACACTTTTCATTTCTCCTTTAAGAATGTAGATTTACCTGCTGTAAATCAGCTACCTGTCGACTCTTGTTGTTAGCTCAACTTTTAGCCAAGAGGAAAATCACGTGCAGCACCTCAACACATGCTCCACCTTCTCATAGTGGATCAACCAGTTTGCTGCTGATAGCCAAAACTAGATGCTCACATGATTAAGGAGGACCATCAGCTTAACGATGGATCGTTAGCACCCTGATGGTTGCTTGCTATTCACAAGGGGCTGAGTGATACTAGCAATAACAACATTGTAAGAGTGGAACAGTTGAACACAGAGCCCTCCACCTCTGTTTAAAGATGGACAGTTTCTTTTTTCTTTTTTTAATTCATTTCAAATAAAATAAAAAACACAAGAATTTTTTTTACAAAACCACATTATAAAACAAAGCAATACATGAAATGAAAGGAGGCAGAAGAAGAAAAAAATCTTATTATATCTGCCCCTTCTTCAAACAAAATTAATTCAAACAATCAATTCAAATAGCAATCGCATATAAAAAATATAAGATAATAAATTATTTCTCACACAATACCATATATAGTAATTTGCATACAAACCAATTTATGAATATTTGTTCATAAATTTTGTTTTAATCATTTTCTTAAATATAGATACTGACTTTGCAAATTTAATATCAGGTTCCAAACCATTCCACAGACCTGTTCCCTGTACTAAAGTAGACCTACTCTTTATCTAGTTCTGTATTGTGGCATAACAAAAATATCTGTTCCCTTGAGATTGTAAGTACGAGTCCTTTTTACAAAAAACGTTTGGATATTTGAGGGTAATGTGAAATTCTGAGCTTTGTACAATAATAAAAGAATATTATAGTCAACCAAATCATAAACGAACGGCCGTGGCGTAGTGGTAATGGCAGTCGTCCCTCGATCGGAAGGTTGGCGGTTCGAATCCCGGTTCCCCACACCATGTGTCGTTATGTCCTTGGGCAAGACACTTAACTCTGAGTTGCTCCCGGTAGGACTGGAAAGGTGCCTTGCATGGTAGTCTGCCGCTACCGGTGTATGAATGCGTGTATGAATGGGTGGATGGTTGGTATTGTAAAGCGCTTTGGGGCTCCTCACAGGGGGCTAGAAAGCGCTATATAAATAAGCTCCATTTACCATTTACCATTTAAAACTTCAGCAACTTCAATTTGTAAAACAAAACATTTGATGGATGGCAGTAATGTTTTATTGTAATAATTCTTATGGCTCTCTTCTGTAAAATTAAAATAGGCTTAGTTACAGTTTTGCACGCTGTACCCCAAACATCTATTCAGTAAATTAAGTGTGGGAGTATAATTGTATTATATAACAAATACAGTGCTTTATCATTCAGTAAATCTCTAACTCTATATAGCACTGCAATAGACCTAGATATTTTAGTTTTTACAAAATTTATGTGTTGTTTCCATGACAACTTATCAATAATTACACCCAAAAACTTCACCTCCCTTACCCTGCATATCTCAATACATCAGTCTTAAAAGGAACATCAACAGTTATCTTTTTCTTACTAAATATCAAATAATTGGTTTTATCTAGATTTAACGATAACATATCTAACTTAAACCAACATTGTATTTTTCACAAAGATGGCCTCCTTTACTCCTCTCTCAAACCATCATTCCTCTCTATCAAGGAGGAAAGATGACAGAGTTTGTCACAGCTCCTCAGACTGAAGAAGTATTTTTGATACAAAGAAGTGTGTTCAAAATGATCCAATAATAATAATAATAATAATGAATTTAATTTATAACACACTTTTCATTAGTGAAAATCTCAAAGTGCTACAAGGTGCAACAGAATTAAATGTCAATAAAACAAATAATAAAACAATTAAAATTAATAACAGTATCAGCTAAGATCAAAAGTAGAATCATGAGGAGGCAGAGTATGCTCGGTTGAAAAGAAAGGTCTTCAAGCCGCTCTTAAAGTCAACCACAGATTGTGGGGCTCTCAGACAGTCAGGAAGAGAGTTCCACAGGCGGGGGGCAGCCACACTGAAAGCCCGGTCTCCCATGGTCCTTAATTTGGTTCTCGGAATGTGAAGGAGATTACTGTTCTGTGACCGCAGCGAACGGGTGGATGAGTATGGAATAAGAATATCCTTCAGATAATCCGGTGAAGTTCCGTGTAAGCACTGATGTGTAATGAGAGCAGTTTTGTACTGAATTCTGTAGGCGACAGGAAGCCAATGAAGGTTATGGAGAATGGGCGTAATATGTTCAAATTTCCGAACTCTCAACAAGATCCTTGCTGCACTGTTTTGAATATATTGAAGTTTCTGAAGGTTTTTGCCAGGGATTCCAATAAACAGGGAGTTGCAGTAGTCGAGCCTGGAGGAGACAAAAGCATGGACGAGCTTCTCGGCATCGGAAAAAGTTAGAGATGGGCGAAGTCTGGAGATGTTTCGAAGATGGAAGAAGCAAGTTTTAAACAGATGCTTAATGTGATTTTCAAATGTAAGATTGGAGTCCATTTTTATTCCAAGATTAGTAACAGAGGTGGAGAGGGGGATGTCTTGTCCAGAAAAGGAAAGTGTTGTTATAGGAGATGTTTGTACCTGGTGAGGGGTGCCAATCAGTATGGCCTCAGTCTTGGAGCAGTTTAATTGAAGAAAGTTCTGATTCATCCATGCCCTAATTGCCTCCAGGCAGGCAGAGAGGGCAGTGAGTGAAGATGGAGATGACAAGGTGGAAGATGAGGATGCTCCAGTCCTGATGTAAAGCTGTGTATCGTCGGCATAACAGTGAAAAGAAATGTTGAACTGATTAATAATTTGACCTAAAGGCAGCATGTAAAGGGAAAACAGCAGGGGCCCCAGAACCGACCCCTGAGGGACACCACAGGAGACACAGACTGTCTGGGACGTGGCGTTGCCAAGACTAACACATTCCAGCCTATTGGAGAGGAAAGATTTGAACCAGTCCAGGACGGTGTCGCAGAGACCGACCTCCACATGAAGACGGTGGAGGAGGATACTATGGTCCACAGTGTCGAAGGCTGCAGTGAGGTCAAGGAGGACAAGGATGGAGGGAGAGCCAGTGTCAGCAGCCAAGAGGACATCATTGGTAACCCTCAGCAATGCAGTCTCTGTACTGTGAGCTGCCCTGAATCCAGACTGGAACTTCTCATACAGGGAGTGTTGTTGTAGGTGGTCCTGCAGCTGAGCAGCAACAGCTTTTTCCAGCACTTTAGACAGAAAAGGGAGGTGTGAAATTGGGCGGTAATTAGAAAAAATGTCGGGATCCAAATTAGATTTTTTCAGAAGAGGCCTAATGATGGCGGTTTTTAGAGGCAGTGGAACATGACCAGATTGTAGAGACTGATTTATTATTTGAGTGATAAGTGGGCCTATTGCAGAATGATTGGTTTTTATGAGAGACTAGGGGAAAGGATCCAGGGCGCAGGATGAAGGCTTCATTTTATTGATGATATCCTCCACCTCACTCTGAACAACTTCGTCAAAGCTGCCTAAGGTCCCAGAATGCAAACGTTTAGGTGGCACACTGAGAACAGGGAGGTTGTGGAGCTGAGATCTGATAGTGTCAACTTTGGTTTTAAAAGATGAAAGAAACAGGTCGCATTTTTGAGCAGAGTCCTCAAGAGTTTGCTTAATGGGATTAAGCAGACGAGTGATTGTGGAGAAGAGCTGTTTAGAGTTTCCAGGGCAGGTGTTGATGATGTTAGAATAATATTTGGAGCGTGCTTCTTTAAGAGAATAGGCGTACGCTTTCTGATGTTCTTTATATGCCTGCTTATGCACAGAGAGACCAGATGATTTTACACGTCTCTCAATAGCACGGCCAGTTGCCTTCATCTTGCGCAGCTCATCAGTGTACCAAGGGGCTGAACGCGAGAAAGACACCAGTCTTGTCTTCAAGGGGGCGTGTAGGTCCAGGAGCTCCCGAAGAGATTGGTTGTAGTAATCCACAGAGTCATCTGCAGAAGGATGATTGACAGCGGTCAGGGTGTGAAGATCAGCAGACAGAACATCAAGGGAAATGTTTTTAAGGTCACGGAACTGGATGGGTCGTTTTGGGTTTGAAGCAGGCGAAGATGAAGGCACTTCCAGGGAGATGACCCTGTGGTCTGAGACACCCAGGTCATATACAGATAAGTTATTGATGAGTACAGTGTCAGTAATCACCAAATCCAGAGTATGCCCCCTGCTGTGCGTAGGGGCGTCAACATGTTGAGTGAGATTAAGAGAGTCCAAAAGAGACTTAAAATCTGTTGCCAGAGGTGAAGAAGAATTGTCCACGTGGATATTTAAGTCGCCAAGAAAAATAGTCTTCACAGGGGAGGTGCAGAAAAAAGTGAGGAGGTCATGCATCTCTGAGTTAAATGAAACATGCGGTTTGGGAGGTCTATAAATTAATATAACATTCATCAGGAGTGGGGCTTTGAAGCTGAAAGCCAGACATTCAAAAGAAGAAAAGTCCTGAGAAGACAGATGAGACAATTTTAAATTACTGCGATAAATTACTGCCAGACCACCACCGCGGCCAGTGCTGCGGGCTCTCTGCAGATAACTGTATCCAGAGGGACACGCCTCATTCAGAGAACTGTACACATCTGGTTGGTGCCACGTCTCTGTAAGACACATGAGGTCCAAGTTCTTCTCCAGAATGTGATCATGAATTAAACATGACTTGTTGGAAAGAGACTGCACATTGAAAAGTTCTAATTTAATACACAACACAGCATGACAACTGCTTCTCTGAAGGTTCTGAATGATGTTGTTGAAGCATTGGATGCTAAGGACTATTGTGCTGCACTTTTCTTAGACCTGTCTAAAGCTTTTGACACTGTGGATCATAACATCCTGTGTCATAAGCTCTCAGAAATCGGTTTCTCTGATCACACCATCGGTTGGTTTTCTAACTATCTTTCCAATCGGAGGCAATGTGTTCAACATAACGGTACTTTTTCCAGCTATTTAACAGTTAAAAATGGTGTACCACAAGGCTCAGTTTTAGGACCCACTCTCTTTACAATCTACATAGCTAATGTAGGTCACTGCATCCCTGATGCATCCTTACATTTCTATGCTGATGATACAGTTGTTTACTGCCGAGCTAAAACAGTAGCTAAGGCTTTCCAGTTACTGCAATCCGCTTTTGACATCATCCAGTCAGATTTGTTCCGTCTCAAACTTGTCCTAAATGCTGATAAAACAAAAGGGATGTTTTTTTCAAATAGGAAGGCGGTTCCAGCAGATCCTCCTCTGATTTTATCTTCAAATGGTGTACCTATTGAGTTTGTTGATTCCTATAAATATCTGGGTATCCTGATCGATTCACATCTCTCTTTTAAACTCCACGTGGAAAACCTAGTGAAGAAACTGAAAGTTAAACTGGGTTTCTTTTTCAGAAACAGATCATGTCTATCACTGAATGTTAGGAAACGCCTTGTATCTGTGACTTTCCTTCCCTCCATTGATTACGGTGACATTCTCTACATGAATGCTCCTACAAGCACCCTGCGGATGTTGGATGTTGTCTATCATGGTGCACTAAGATTCATAACTGGTTGTGATTATCGTACCCACCACTGCACCCTGTATTCACTGGTTAACTGGACATCATTAACCTCACGCAGACTCTTCCACTGGTACATTTTCATCTTCAAATCACTTCTTGGTCTGCTGCCCTCATACATCTCCTCCTACATGTCTTTGCGTGAGTGCAGCTACAGCGTGCGCTCTCAGGACATGATTACCTGCAGTGTTCCGTCAGTGAGGACTGAACTTGGAAAAAGGGCCTTCTCCTACTCCGCTCCTGCTTCATGGAATATCTTACAAAAAGATCTGAAGCTCTCGACCTTGACTTCTCTAAATGGTTTTCAGAATCTGTTGGAATCCTGGCAAAAACCAATGCAGATTTGTTCCTGTCTTTGATTTTATACATATACCTTATAATGTTTTGCTAGTTTTTTGATACTTTGTTAAAAGGAGGAATATATGTATGTATATATGTATGTATTATATATATATATATATATATATATATATATATATATATGTATATATATATGTATATGTATATATATATATATATATATATATATATATATATGTATATATATATATATATATATGTATATATATATATATATATATATATATGTATATATATGTATATATATATTTCTCTCTCTTTTGTTTTCTATTGTTTATTGTTTGTTTGTTTATTGTTTAAGGAAATTCTACCATTGCTGTTCATTGTTCTTTAGTTTTAGCAGGTCGCTTTCGTAAATGAGCCCATGAGGTTCAAAAGATTTACCTGACTAAATAAAGGTTGAATGAATGAATGAATGAATACCAGTTGGAATAGGAGCTTTTTTAACCGGTTTAAGCAGACTGAAGTCCACTCCACGTTTTCCTCGCCACTTCGTGCGCAGAGGACTACAAAGGCCTACAGACGCAGCGTTCTGATGACGACACCGAGGTGCGACATGTCTTTCAGCCCAGACAGTACTAATCGAATCCGAGTTCGCTTGAGAATAAACAGAAAAATCCCACTGACCATCAACAGGAACATCTGACTCAGTCTGTGGTCCTCCCCCAGAAAATGTTGAATAAAGTAGATGTGATTTCCTGCATTTTGTTGTATTTTAACAGGTTGTTAAACATCTACATTTGTAAACATTTTCATCCTACCCCCCTCCTCCTTGACGGTTCCGACTCTTCTCCTCTGAATTCACTGTCTGACTCCACATGTGAAACCTCCAGGCACCTCCTCCGTCTGTTCATGTCCGTTGCCTGTGGGCTCCTGCCGGCGTACGACTGCCTGATTAGCTCGGCACTCACCCCCACCACTCTTTAAGGGGAGGAGATTTTTTAAGGGTGGAGGCAGATTGTGATATTAAACAGTTGTAAGTGGCTGTTGTGTTTAAAATGAGTGTTTATGTAATTATTTTCAGTTTACATATTCAATATAAGTTTTGTTTGTTCAACGCAGTCATATTTGTTCATAACTTTATTATTAATAAGCCTGAGTTACCGGATCCAAACAAACAGCAGAACACACCCTGTCAAAATAAGAGTTTCCAGATCCTGTTCCAGCAACAAATTAAGCAGAGTGTCAATGAGTGGGGACATTTTATTGTTGAATCCAGACTGATCAATTCCTCATTTGGAACACACTTTAAAAAATAATATACAAGAATAAAACACGTATCAGTTTATGACATTTTAAATCATAAAGCAGAAAGGCATAATAGGTAGGCTTTGATTAAATTAATAGATGCAGATCTTAGACAGATCTACACAGAGTCTCTCGCTCAGGCCTGCGCGTGCACAGCACCTGTGAGAAGACACCGTAGTCTAAATAAAGTGGATAAAACGCACGCAAATACACATGTATAAGGCCCCCAAAATCACGTACACTTGCTTCCCAATACATGAAGGAAGGCACAGTCTCACGGTCTCACACTCAAACGACCAGACTGCTAGACAGAGGTGGATTGAAGAGAGATTCGATTGATTCAACCAATCATGGTAAGAAGTTTAATTTTTCTTTAAGCAAAAGTTATAATTGCTGTAATCTGTTATGGAGAAATATTTAAAAAACTCCTTTTATAGTAATTTCCATATAAATCAGAATGTGCTAAGCAGTGGTTTCCTAGTGAGGAAATGATTTAAGCTCTTTTTTAAGTAGAAAAATGTTATCTCTTCAATTGTTGTGGGTTTTGATGCAAATTTGATTCAAGCTTGTTGATGGTCTTTTTGTGCTGACTGCTGTGAGTTGCTGAAGAAAAAGTGTTTAAACTCCTTGTTGGCAAAGAAAGGAGCATGCATACCTGTTTCAAACAAATTAGAAAGTTTCTGGGTTGTGAGAAAGTGTTGATTCATTGGATTGAGAGGAAACAGTGTTTTTCATGAAAAGAAACTGCAGGTTTCACTCACTCACACACCAGATAAAAAGTGATCTTCAGGAGAGTGAAAGTAGCAGGCTTGTTTCCTCATAGGGAGCTAGCTGAACACCTAGTATCTGACTTTTTGTATGTCTTGCATGCATCTTATAGTAACTATCTTTGTGTGGTAATTCTCTGACGGCTCTGTGGTTGTTAAGTTTGCAGTGACCCACTAAGCACAGGCCAGCACCTCCACACACAAACTCCACAGACAGAGAAAAACAAGCTCTTATCAGAACAAGTCTGCTCATTATTCGCAGCTGCAGAGGAGTGAAGCTGTAGATGAGTTTTGGAGTATTCTAAATAAATGAATCTATCATATAAAACCGATTTAGATAGAAGCCTTTTTATTTTTATTCTTTTATTACGCTTAAAGCCTGTGAGAAGTGATGTGATATATGTTTTCTTTTAAGATTCACGGTAAACCAAAGAGGTTCTCCACTGCTGGGGGTTGAAAAATATAGTTTTGAACATTACATAGCACGTTAAAAGAGTGTTTTTCCACAGTTTGAGTAAATCTGGGTGAAAGTTGAAAATTTCTTCTGACTGAAGAAGTTGGAACTTTGCCAGATGACAGATGGCATTGGGTCATTCTCTGCTGAAGGAGGGGGACAGCTGGAGGAGACATTATGTCATTGCTCAGTGAGGGCTGAGAGGAGGGGTAAAAAGTTACCTCATCAATAACCAATGAAAAAATAACAAAATGACATAGCGTCTGCAAGTGGGGGCTGAAGTCCCTCTGTGGGAGCATAAATAAGGCTGTCGGAGAAGAAAATTTGCTGAGTTTTTGGACCCCTGAAGAATTCTTGTGGATTATAACTGAACTCTCTGAAAGCTGAAAAGAAGAAGATTGGATTATCTGAAAAAGGGTTTTTCTTTTTTGATCAACAAAGAATACTTTTTGCCTCTCAGCCCGGATATTTCCAATTTCTTCACAATTTGGACTGGCTTCAGAGATGGAATAATTTTCCTATTCTTTTGGAAATCCCTTGTGGCACTTTCTGACAAGAAAAAGGTAGGATAAACTTCCCAGTTCTATCCACAAACTAAATTTATATTAAAATTAAATTAACATGACAGCAAAAAGCCACTTCTTGGAGGAAGACGAAAAATCAGTTACAGAGATTCCTCTGTTGATGAAAGATTAAAGTAATTTTGGCAGAACCGAGCACTGACGGCCTGCTGCTAGGCTGATTATGTTTGAGGGACACAGTGTACTTTTTATCTCCGCTCTGCTGTTGGGGAATTCCCGTCAGCTCGAATGAGCAATGATGGATTAAAAGCTGCTTTGTTTGTGGAATACTGTTTTTCCTGATCTGGAAATATTTTTGTGGAACAAAACAACATTTCTGGATAAGATTCAACATTAATTATGGAATACAACTGGTTGAAGATGCTGAAGTCATGAGGAATTAGTTGAATTTGCTGGATACTTTAAGAAGATTGGATTGATTCAAAAAGAGTTTACTCCAGGACGAAAGAAGTGTTTTTGCGGCATTGGGATCTGCTCTGACGGGTCCTGGCTTATCAGCTTGTTTAAGCTAAGGGAACACCGCTTCTGACGCCCTGGTTGTCAGTACCGCAGAGCAGATGTTAGAAGACCTTGAAGAATTATATTGTGGAAAGAAGACTTGGATTAATGCCTGCATTCGGAGAGCTGATTGATTTTAAATCTGGAAAAGTTTAAAGAGAAGTTTTGTGCGTCGAGAGATCAGACTGCAGCAAGCTGAATGTTTGGAAAACAATCTTTGATGGATTAAAGCTGATTTTGCAGGATTGGAAAGTCTTTGATGGATTAAAGCTGATTTTGCAGGATTGGAAAGTCAGTTATTGTTTTCGGGTTACCCGGTCTGACCACGGAGTGAGACCTGCCAGCTAGAAGCTGACTGTCCTTGGATGAAAAGCCAGGAGAACACGATGTTCTAATTTTAACCTCAGGCCTGCTTTGAAGGCCTTGCTCATCAGCATCGCAGAACAACTGAATGGATTACAATATCTTTGAATGGATAACACTTTTGAGGAATAATTGATTTTGCCTGGGAGGATTACCAGATTTTTTAGCCCTAAACAGTTTTGATGGATTACAACTGGGATTTTTAACACGACAGAATCACCTGGAGGTTTTTCTGTAGAAAAAACAAGATCTCCTGATGGGATTAAGTTTTCTGGTGGAAATAAAAACACAAGTTGGAACACACCAAGATTACCTGGATGGATTAAACATATTTGATCGGAATCAGATTATTGTAGAATAAACCAACATTTTAGAAGATTATACAAATTATACATTGGATTGCAACTCAATTTAAAAACACATTAAGACCCAGCGTGTGGAGGACATCTTTGGTGAGCTGTGAATCACTTAACTCTCTTAAATGCAAATCATGTAACCTGATTAAATCTTCTCTGTAGTAAGTAGTGCTTATGCTGTTACCCCTGCAACTAAATAATAAAGAAACATAAAAACGTACAAATTTGGATTTTCCTTTGACTCACCTTGATATTAAATGATGGAAAACTTGGTTCAAGATAACAACAAGATTATTGGAGGTTTTAAATGGTTGTGTTAGCCAAAAAGATATAAACAACATCCTAGGATTTTACTTTCCAAGATCCTAAAATTTATTAGGCCAGAAACAATTACCATCTACAGAGGTAAGCTGTCGTTTAATGCATGTTTCTCCGGGAGATACGATCTGACTCCATTCTGCTAAGTCAGGCTATCAAATCGGAGTGGGACTAAGGGTGTGACATGTCAGATGAAGACAGTGAACAAGCCTAAGTGAATTACCTCGTCTCAGCCTTAATTCTAACTAATCTTGAGACATATCGGGTAATACTCGTGTGCAAGGATAAAAGTTAAAAAACCCGTTACTGGAGAGGCTGGAGTGAGGACTTGTCGCAAGATCCTGCGGCTAACCTCACTCACGTAGAATTAACAAGAGTTAAACCAGACCAAGACGGCCGCCATAGCTAATACAATTTAGGCCACAGGAAAATAAGTGTCCCTCAGTGAAATGTTTAGATATTTAACTAACAATTGGTGTAGCTGGTGTAGCTGACAGTAATCCAGAATAAATGTTCAAGTATGAACAGATCAGGTGTAACATCACTTCATCACATGAGGTCATATTTTGGTGAATTCCTTGAAGTTTTCTTGCTCTTTACTTCTGATAGAAACAGATTAGACGTCAGTGTCTTTGGACCAAGTCTCAGGATTTCGTCTCTTTACTTTCCTTCACATTGAACCATTTGTACTTTTCAGCTGGACACACAGAAACAAGAATGAGAGCGTGTGCAGCTGGAAATCCCTCTCCAGCTGCTCCAGCTGTGAATGGACAAACAATAGTTTGTGTGTGTTCATGTTGGAGACGTGTTGCTGGAAGGACAGCCCTGTGCTCCAATTCTAGAATTGAGAAAGCTTATGGGATGATGAGCGAATTGTCTTGTTGCTACAAATAAAGTCCAGTTGTTCTGTATTGAATGCCTTTTTTGATTTTATCATGTCCTGGACGACTGAGAATCTTCACCAGCATTTGATACAGTTGAATTATTGCACAATTCAAAAGATAATGGTGCTCAGGTTGTAATACAATATCTGAAACAGCTGTTTGTTTAAAAGAATATTTATTTAGCCATTAATTAATAAATTAATAAATTAGTTTATTTGTTTGCATTTTTTAAGTCCACCTCCTCACCAGTTTGTGGTGGTAATGCACCAAATTGTTGTTTGCAAACCACTAATGTCGTGTAACAGGGTTGTTGTTTAATGAATTTGATCAAAATGTACCCTGTTTATAATATTTTTCTTGTTTTGCACAAAAGTTTATCTAGTAGTTATTAGAAATGTTTCTTTTCATCTTTGTGGAAATTCCAGGTTCCTTTTGTTTGTGTAGTGACGACGCCTCCTGGTGTTTTTTTTTTTTAATTTTAATTTTAATTTTTTAATTTTTTAATTTTTGTTTTTTATAAAAGAAACAAGTACAAAAAAAACTTACAATGTCAAACATGGCTCGAGACTTAAGGCATGCATAGCACAAAAGAGAATAAAGGCACATAAACAAAAACAAAAATGTGTCTTGGGCAGCTTACAACAGAAATTCGTTACAGATTGTTTTAGTTTTTAAAGCTTTGGCATTAGTACAGTACTTTAAAGTAGCTAAGTAAGAGGAAATATAATTAGAAAACACTATAAATCTAGGTTTTAGCAAGGAGAATTTACAACTGTGGATGTAAAATTTGGCTAAGAGTAGTATTAAATTTACAACAAAAACTTTCTTACTTGAAATATTTGGACAAAAGAAACCAAACAGTATAATTTTAGCGTCAAATGGTAGGTCAATTTCTAACTTTCTATTTACATACATGAAAATGTCTTTCCAGAACACCTGAGTATGAGAACAGTCCCAGAAGAGATGGATGATGGTCTCCTCAGAGCTGTGGCAGAGTGAACACATTGGGTCTACGTTTGGACGGTACTTGGAGATTATATAGTTTACAGGATAACATTTATGCAGAATCTTTAGGGATACTTCTCGAATCTTATTAGTTATAAAGTATTTTCTAGGTAACAACCAAACATCTTTCCAACAGATATCATTAAATAAATTATCCCAGAAGAATATAGAAGCAGGTTTACTAATACATTCTCTAATTATTAATTCTCTAATACATTTGTTATTTGTTTTTTCACTTAAAAAAGGGTCAGAGTTACCAATGAATAATTCTTCAGTTAAATAGTTTGTGCTGTTGTGTACAGGATTTGACATCAACATTTTCACACCAGATGGAATTGCATCAAAGACAATTGCAAATTCTTTTGGTAGTACAGGTAGTCCCCGATTTACGAGCGAGATCCGTTACAACGAGGCGCTCGTAAACCGGAAATCTCGTAATTTGGAACGGCCGCCATGTCTCTCGTAAATCCGGAATTTCGCTCGTAAATTGGAACGGTTTCGCTAGCGCGACTACAAACACTCTATTTTCATCCAAAAACTGCTTATGAGTGCATAAAAATGATCGGAAACGTGTGTCCATATGTTTAACTAACTAACTGTGGTGAAAAAACACATGAAAACTCAGTATTTTTTGCGTTTTTTCCAAAAATTCGCCAGCTCGTAAGTCTGGAACCTCGTAGATCAGAGCGCTCGTAATTCGGGGACTACCTGTACTGGAAAGTTATACGTAGTTAAAAATTCACTGTAAGAGTAAGTGTTGCCGTCTTTGTTGAATAACTGATGTACATGAACTATTCCTCTGTCAAACCAATTTTTAAAGAAAATAGATTTATGTTTAAAACAAATGTCTTTGTTATTCCAGATATAGTATTTGTGTGGAGAGAAATTGTGTTTGTGAACCAGAGTCCAGCATAAAAACAGCTGTTTGTGGAAGTTGGAGAGTTTGATCGGGACTTTGTCAATGTTGTAATTACACCTTAAAATAAAAGATAGACCACCCAATGCTTCAAATACATGTGTAGAAATGAAGTTCCACAAAGAGTTTGGATTTAAGAGATATATTTTGATCCAATTAATTTTAAAGGAGCCTCCTGGTGGTGGCTGCTGGTAAATATGTGGATTGACGTCACCAGCTCGACCTTGTTCAAGATGGCGCTCTAACGGACGCAGTTGGAGTAACCTACTTGGGCAGTTTGGGAGCTCTGATATTCAACCGACACATTTTCATACATTAAAGGGAGTTGTTTGCTACAAGGAGACATTCTGCTGACAAGGTACCATAATAAGTGTATAGACACTGTAGAGTGATGTGAAGGTGCAGAAAGAAGAAAACACGAGTCCAGCAAACTATCCACCGCTAGCGTAGCTAACAACAAGCTAGCTGGATCTAAAAGTTCGACCGCTGCCAGCATGCATGATTATATTAGCCCAGATGTTGATGAGGGGATGGAAGCAGAGTTTCCACCTCTGCCCGTGACACCCTCCAAGGTTTACAGCAGAGAAACAAAGGAAGCTACAAGATACCGAGTTTCCTTCTGATGAGAAGCTACGTCTGGATTTAGCTCCGTGATTTATTTCAATTACTGATGAAAAAAGACTTCTCGTGAGTCAAATACTTTATTCTGTGATTTAGTTCCAAGCTGCTGCTGCCAGAGGCTTGTAACACTGCAGCTTCTTGTCTGTGGAGAGTAAGTTAGTTCACTCTGTTAGCATCTGTAGCTGTTAGCATGTGTAGCTGTTAGCATCTGTAGCTGTTAGTATCTGTAGCTGTTAGCATCTGTAGCTGTTAGTATCTGTAGCTGTTAGCATCTGTAGCTGTTAACATCTGTAGCTGTTAGCACCTGTAGCAGTTAGCACCTGTAGCTGTTAGCATCTGTAACTGTTAGCATCTGTAGCTGTTAGCACCTTAGCTGTTAGCATCTGTAGCTGTTAGCATGTGTAGCTGTTAGCATGTGTAGCTGTTAACATGTGTAGATGTTAGCATGTGTAGCTGTTAGCATGTGTAGCTGTTAGCATGTGTAGTTGTTAGCAGCTGTAGCTGTTAGCATCTGTAGTTGTTAGCACCTGTAGCTGTTAGCATCTGTAGTTGTTAGCATCTGTAGTTGTTAGCATGTGTAGCTGTTAGCATGTGTAGCTGTTAGCATGTGTAGCTGTTAGCATCTGTAGTTGTTAAAATGTGTAGCAGTTAGCACCTGTAGCGGTTAGCACCTGTAGCAGTTAGCACCTGTAGCAGTTAGCACCTGTAGCTGTTAGCACCTGTAGCTGTTAGCATATGTAGCTGTTAGCATATGTAACTGTTAGCATGTGTAGCTGTTATTCTGTGTAGATGTTAGCATGTGTAGCTGTTAGCATGTGTAGCTGTTAGCATCTGTAGCTGTTAGCATCTGTAGCTGTTAGCATCTGTAGCTGTTAGCATGTTAGCCTTGGGCAGCACGGTGGCACAACTGGTAGAGCTGCTGCCTCTCAGCGAGCAGGTCCCCGGTTCAAATCCCGGTCCGGGGGCCTTTCTGGGTGGAGTTTGCATGTTCTCTCCGTGCATGCGTGGGTTTTCTCCGGGTGCTCCGGTTTCCTCCCACAGTCCAAAAACATGCATGTTAGGCTGATTGGTAACTCTAAATTGACCCTGGGTGTGAGTGAGATGGGTTCCTCTTGTAAATGAGTCCCCATGGCTCAACGAAGCTAGCCTGTATAAATAAAGGTTGAATGAAAAAATGTGTAGCTGTTAGCATGTGTAGCTGTTAGCATGTGTAGCTGTTAGCATGTGTAGCTGTTAGCATCTGTAGCTGTTAGCATGTGTAGTTATCATCTGTAGCTTTTAGAATGTGTAGTTGTTAGCATGTGTAGCTGTTAGCATGTGTAGCTGTTAGCATCTGTAGCTGTTAGCATGTGAAGCTGTTAGCATGTATAGCTGTTAGCAGCTACGTCTCGTTGTCGCGTGCTTGGATAATCTAGTCTCGTGACTGTGTGTGTGTTTTTCTGTGTAGGAGCAGGAGCTTCACGTCAGACCTCCACCAACCACATGTTTGTTCTCTAACAGGTATGGTTGTAATTTCTAGTAAAATTGTTCAATATTATACTTCGGTCCAGCAGCCTCCACTTCTAAAAGTCAGCGCTCACGCGGTTTGGTTGTGCACGCGCTAACACCATGAATTAGATAGTCACGCTTGCGAGGTTCTTTCAAAATAAAAGCTGATGTGTGTCTCCTGTTGGTACAAACTCTGTACATAAAACACATGTTAGCACTGGAAGCTGTAATGGGACCAACATTCCTGCTCAGCTGTTTCCACTAAAAGTTTGAATGTCGCCCCCATATCCAAAGAGTAGAGAACTTTTTGTGTTGCTAAGTTAAATAAATAAAAAACTTCAATGTGTTTTTCATGTTTTGACTCTAGATGATTGAAGTCATTCTTGCTGGTCTATGTTCAGAAATGATTTTTAATGTCCTCCTGTGAATATGGATCCATAATATTTAACTTTTGTCTCTGTTTTGTGGTTATTTGTATGTTCATTATGTGAGAATGTTAAATTGTTTTCCCTGAAGTTTCCATTAATATTAAAACAAAACTCTTAGTTTCCAGTGACCAGTCTCACTTCAGGCTGACTGTAGAACATCTCCAGATGTTGCTCACCAAATGTCACCAAGATCTCATGTGGAATTTCAAAATAAAGGTCCTCCAAAGTTGGACATTTTCCATGTAATTTTCCCTAAGTTGCTGTGTTTGTTGCTCGTTCTTCAGGATGTTGTAGAAACAGTGAGGGTAAGTACGACTTTACCACAAATCACATCATTACTGTGCAGAAAGTTTGTCTCATTGAAATGCAACATAGTTCAAGTAAAAACAGGAATGTTTAATTTAAAATAATACATTTTCTGTATGTTCATCAATAATGCTTTATAGGTGTTATTTAAAAAAAGTTAAAATTATACATTCATTTCAGAAATAACATTTATATCATTTTAACATCCAGTGTTTCTTTTTACTGGTAAATTTTGAGAATTACAAGAGCTTTGTATTATTTGTCCATGTCGACCAAAATCACTGGAGGTTTCTGGTTAGTGTGTATAAAAACTATACTTATTGTTCTCTGAGAACATTTTAATTTAAAGTTTCATATTTTGATTTGTGCAGAAACTCTGTGAACCACACAGGCTATGTGGTGGATTAAGTTCAACAGAAGACAATTCAAAACCTGCAAAAACATTTAGGTAAGTATTTATTAACAGACAGAGGAGAAAAGTATAACTGAATTATAAATGGTGAACTGGTTTTAAAATGATTTTAGTTGCTGTTATGGCCATGAAGGACAGATGCACATTTTATTCCAGTTTTATTCAGGAACATGTGTACATTACACATAAATGTTTTTTCACTGAAACTAAATGAATATTCAAACTTCTTCCTGATCATTTTGAAAGAGATTTAGTAACAACTTGAGTTAGACACATCATGCCAGAGTAAGGACGACACGTGTTCCTTGTGTTATGGACCTACAAAGTTTTTGAACAGTTGAAGTCGTCCTGCTACATTTATTAAACTTCAAATGTTTCTACAGCTTCCTCTTCTTTTATAAAATAGATTTTCTTAACCATTAGAAACTTAATTTCCTTCAAACTACTAATTGGTTTTGATTTGTTTAAAAACCCACATTTATCTAAGTCAATTGATCATAATGTTCTTGTTATTAAAATACAGTCAGTTATCACACTCACTGTTAAAGTCTAATATGAAAATAAATCAGTAAAATTCATTTAAATGTTGCTCATTAATTGTTCTTTTAATTGTAATTAGAATATTTACCTGGTGATGTTCAAATCAGTTCCTTCGACTTGTGTTTCTTGAACAATTTGTTTAAAATATTTACTAATTCTATTAAAAGCTGCAACAGAGTTGAGCTGACATTAAGGAGAGCGTGTCAGAAAAATGTGATTGTGTGGACGTTAAATAGAAAGGAGGCGTCGTGCTGCAGCCGCTCCAAAAGGATGGAAATAGCTGCTGGGACGTTGTTGTGATAGTTTTTAACTTTAAAGTTTGTGAAACTTCATCTGTAGGACTTTTGTTACTTGTTAACTGTTTGTACCTTTTCTTATGGTTTATATATTTTTTAGATTGTCAGAGAAGTGATGAAGACTTTCCAGATGTTCCAGCCATCAGTTTTGAAAGATCAAAACTGGAAATCATAAATAAAGAGGAATGGGTCAACAGATACTGACTGCATCAGGTTTGGTCCTGAAGTTTTGATTTCAAATTTCTAATAGACTTATTCATTATTGTTAAACAAGTAAGTGACTAAACATTGTTCACTTTGAAGATAATAATATTTTAAACTACAAAGGTTGTTAAGAAGGTGAATAGGAGACAAATAATATCTGATTGTTGAGCTGAGACATGAAAAGACTGAATGTAATTCAAATAAGTGATAAAGTTCACAATCACATTTGACTCTTCAAGAGAATTGTGTGTAAATAAATGAAACAATGATCTGTTTGAACCTTTAAGGTCAAGATGCAGGTGAATCCAGTCAGAAATGTTCTTTGTATAAAACTAAACACTAGAACACTACCTGACTGGATAAATGTAGATCCAGCAACACAATTCCCTCAAAAACTACGTTTCTACTACAGCTGTGTAAAGTATTGCTGTGTGAATGTAAAATATGTCATGTTTAATTGTAATATGTTTCTTCTGAGTGTTTTTGTCTGGCTCCATGTTACTTCATTAGTTGGCTCCATGTTTGGTTTCTGATGAACCGTGCACTGTGTGCACAGAAATCCACATCAAAGCGAACACACGGAAGAACTTACAGGAAGCAGCTTTATGTCATGATGTTTATCATTTTAAATTATAATTATTACATTCAGATAATACTAACAGCTTTTTGGTGAGAGTTACTTATAAAATAGTGAAAGTTCATTAAAGTTGAACGTGTTAAGGAGATTAAAGGTCTAACATTCCTTGAAATCATCAGAACATCTGGTCATAGTGGATCTAGTTTTAGACGTTTGAGTCAAACTGTACAGATGACCTTATGAACAATCTCAGGTTATTTTGGGAGATCATTTGTGATCTGTTACCTCTTGAAATATGTTTTGAGGATGACTCTCAGCTACTGCCACATCAGCTGCACTTCAGTATCTGACAGACTCAGAACTTGTGATTTTTGGTTCAATTAGCTGTGGCGGCCATCTTGAATAGGTTGACTCCCAAATATAGATTTACTTACAAATATTACTTTTAGAGACTTTGACTCAAATCAATCACCAATTTCATAACATCATTTGAGAATGTAAAGGATAAATAAAAAATAATTTTCACCCAAATCAATGATATTTCTAACTTATTTAGCAGATCTGGTGAGACACGTGAGAAATGGTTCCACGAGCAGCTCTGAGTCTTGAATGAAGAACTCCTGGAACATGCTGGGTCCAGTTTGTAAATGAGAACTGGTTCTCAAACATTTCACCAGTAAAATCAAATCAAATGTCAGAGAGAACAGTTTGAACAGTCTGTTGTGTTCTTCACATCTATGTTCATTCTCTAGAAGTGTTTCAAAACATCTTTCAGTTGTTTAGATCTTTACATCTAAGATCATCATATTTTTTATGGTTCTACATATTTGAAACATTTAACAAAGGTTTACATGTTACAGTATTTAAATTTAAATTGTTCATTTAAAGGTCCACTGACATCATCTTACAAATTTATATCAAATGATAGAAGATATATATTTTTTATCATTCAACTATGTTCGTTTTTGCTGCTTTGTGTTCGGATGTGACTTTAAAGTGAAATCCTGGTATTTTAATGCAAATTTACTGACACAGAAAGAATTTAAAAACTTTTATTAAAACATGTTACAGACATGTTACATCAACATAATGCAACTATGGGCAGCAGCTCTTGTTTCCTCCTCAACAGCCGATCACTTCTAACACGAAAGTTGCTTAATAAGAAATTCTCTGTGCATTTTCCATTATCACCTAACAAATGAACATGTCTGCATGAAGCACAAAATATGATAAACAACATGGGAACGATCTGAAGAAATTAATGCACGTCTGTTTTGGGGGGTGGTCCTCGAGAGTACCTTGTTGGTCATTCAGGTTAGACTTCTGGTCACATGATGACAGAGTGGGTGGAGTTATGGTAGGAATTTGAAACCGTGAGCAAAAGACCTTGAACATCTGATTAACTGAGGGCATTCTCTCTGAGTCACAAACACCTGCCCCCATGAGGGGCAGGGTGCTGGAAGCCACGAGCGCCCAGCTCTGTCAACGGAAAATAATAATAATAATAATGAATTCAATTTATAATGCGCTTTTCATTAGTGAAAATCTCAAAGCGCTACACACATTGAATGCTACACACATTCATACACCGGTAGCGGCAGACTACCATGCAAGGTGCTTTCCAGTCCTACCGGGAGCAACTCGGGGTTAAGTGTCTTGCCCAAGGACACAACAACACTTGGTGTGGGGAACCGGGATTTGAACCGCCAACCTTCCGATCGGGGGACGACTGCCATTACCACTACGCCACGGCCGCCCCAAAATATTAGTCAGTGGCAGGAAGCTACTGAGACGGCAGGAAATCCTTCAAAATAAAATATACATTATGAAAAGGATGAAAAAAATACATAAATAAGACGCTCCTGAATATAAACCACAGGGTGCAAAGTGCAAGACTAAAGTAGTGCTTATAGAAGGAAATTAAAGTAAATAAGTTGAAAACAAGCCAATTTAGGGTTATTGCAATGGATAGTATTTAAAACATTATAACTATGTCTTTGAAAAGTTCTCTGTGTTTTTTGGTTAAATATTTACGCTACTTCAAAGTCTTTTAAAAACAAATTTTAAAATTAATATGAATAAAACGTAAAATGTTTGAGGGACGTTTTTGAAAGAAGAACATGTTTCATTTTTATAACTGATATCTGGGTGTTCCTCTGTCAGCGTGATGTGAGACTAGTCTTTAAAACAGTTTGTTTTTAAATAATTAATGGAAAGTGTTAACTGGAAAAGAAAATAGTTAAATTTACGAGGCTTAAATTTTCAAATTCCACATCAGATCTTATTGAAAATTGGTCAGTAACATCTGGAAGTGTTCAACAGTCAGTCTGAAGAGAGACTGGTCTCTGGAAACTTTATGGTTTTGTTTTAGTATTATTGGAAACTTCATGGAAAACAAATTAAACTTCTCACATAATGAACAAACAAATGACCACACAAAACAGTGACAAAAGCAAAAATATTATGGATCCATATTTACAGGTGGACATTAAAAATCATTTTATAACATTGCAAGAATGACGTCATTCACAGCTTTTATTTTGAAAACATCTCACAAACGTTACTACCGTAATTCATAGTGTTTGCGTGCACAGCAAAACTGTCATTTTGGAAGTGGAGGCTGCTTGACGACAATGTTTTACTGCGTGACGTTCTCAGAGTTGGGGCAGGAGCTACATGTCAGACCACCACCAACCACACGTTTTATCTGTTACAGATGAAGTTTGCATTATTATATGGTGTGAAGCTCAGAAGAGTTCCTGGGTGAGCGATTCATCAGTTCACTGGTATCAAACCAAACATCAGGGTTACACAGGTATGTATTTATTTACTGCAGTCTAAAGTGAAGTGTGGAGCTAAGCTGTGTTAGGAACTGTTTGGATCCTGTGGTTAAGCTGTCTGTCTGTCCTAAACCTTGCTCTTTTTCACAGCTTGTTACGTCACTATGTTTTGTTCAAATTCAACTAGAAAATGCATTCCTCTACACCAAAATATCCAGGAATTCAGAAATATAAACTTTCTGGTATATTAGTTTAAATATTTCTTGACATATCATCAGAACAGTCACTTCAATACTGTCCACTTATCAAAATGCTCTAACAAACAAAAACTCACATGGTGTAGTGGCAAGGGAACTGGACTTGGGACCCGGAGGACCCTGGTGCGAACCCCAGTCACGGCATAGTTTTGTGGTGTGTTTGAGCAGCACATCTAATCACAACTGCTCCCCGGCACGCTTTCTATAGCTGCCCGCTGCCACCTGGTGGTGATTGGGTTAAATACAGAGTCAAATTTTGTCTTGTGTGGAAACATGCATAGATGACAAAAATATGACATTATTATTATTATTATTATTAAGTTTCATTCAAAAGAATATTGTAAGCAGTTTTACTGTGATATATTTACTGGTACATGCACATACTGTCATAAGAACTTCTGTAATTCACTAGGAAAAATAAGTTTAATTTTAATTTTCGTCCTTCAGGTTGTTTGACACGTGTTGATAAATTCAGGAAATTTGTTAAACTCATTTCTGGTGGTTTTGGAGTGATGACAGGATGCATCCATGCAGCCTATGTGAATTATAATTCCATGGACAGAGGGAGAGAGTGTGTTCAGGCTGGGGAGTTTTACAAGAATAATGAGGACTGTGGCTCCTTGGATACAAATTGTAATGGCATTGAAGTAATGAATTTATTGTGGGAGGGAATAAACGTGAATGAGCGTGGTCGGATGAAAAAGGGTGTGAGGAGATGCTGATGGTGGACAAATGAGGCTGTGTGGAGGGGAGGGGTGGTGGAGATTTGAGGATGATTTTTGCACCAGTGACAAAGACAGTGGAAAAGGACAGGCGAGCTGTGGCACTAGTATGATCTGTTTTGTAGAGACACAGGGAGGCCCAGTACAGTAAGTTCGGAGGAACTTACTCTCTATGTACAGTATATTGCACCTCTCTATAAGTCGCTTTGTCCATTTATTGGCAATAAATTGGAAAAATCCATAACCATGTCGCACCTTTATTTAAGTCGCATCTATTATGTGTCACTGCTACGCGACGCGTCAGCGCGTCATTTGCCCTGCTGAAAATGGCGGCCACAGAAGCATGCACGGAAGGACTTTTAACAAGATTAACACGGTAAAAACAATTATTTGTCTGCTGAAAATTATAGCAAAGATGTGTCTGAGCTTAACCGTTCCTTAATAAATTCACATAATGGTCAAATCTGAAAGTTATGCACCATAACTCATGTTCCCTGAAGGAAGGGAACGAGGTGCAACATACTTGCTATGGGAATTGCGCCCCCGCGCGATTACCTGAAGGAATATACTCACGCCTTTACGGCAGGGGCGTCACCGCCGCGCCAGAGGCCCCGCCCTCTGGGTACTTAAGCGGCTTGCGCCCCTCCATCATCCTCAGAAATTGCACTTCACCGAGCTTTCAGCATTGAAAGGGCAAGATATGTTGCACCTCGTTCCCTTCCTTCAGGGAACATGAGTTATGGTGCATAACTTTCAGTTCCCTTTCAGTCGGTCTCTCAGTGCAACATACTTGCTATGGGAACATAATCCATTCACGCCCTTGAAATGCTCAGTGAAATGCATGCTAGAGTGAACGTCTGCCCATGACTAGCAGGCATCCCAAGGCTGCTTTCTATTGTGTATTAGAAAGGACAGCCTGAGTGACGTCACCAGCAGTAACATCCAAACTGTAATGCTTTGCAAAAGTATTTAATGAGGTCCAATTCGCAGTAGCACAGATGTCTGCGACTGGTACACCCCTGAATAATGACCAGGAAGTAGCCAAGCCCCTAGTGGAGTGAGCATGCACTCCAGAGGGCACCTGTTGACCTTTGCTACTGTAGGCCCTTTTAATGGCCTCAGTCACCCAATGTGAGAGGCGTTGTTTTGATAGGGCTCTCCCGGTAGCAGGTGCTGCAAAGCAGACAAACAGTTGGTTTGTTTTCTTCCATTCGGCTGTTCTCTGCATGTAGGTGCCTAAAGCCCTCACTGGGCAGAGAGCCTGTAGCCTTTCCTGTTCCTGAGTGAGGACAGGGGCAGGTGGAAAAGAGGAGAGATCAAAGTCTAGACTCCTATGGTTCAGAGTCAAGACCTTGGGGGTGTACGCGGGATTAGGCCTTAGCGTGACCTTTGACCCGTCAGGGGCAAATCTGGTACACATTGGGTGTACAGATAATGCGTGGAGGTCGCCCACGCGTTTCGTCGAGCAAAGTGCAAGGAGTAAAGCAGTCTTATAAGATAGCAAATCTATCTTAACCTCGCTCAATGGCTCGAATGGGGAGTCGCAGAGGGCCCCCAGGACCAGGCCCAGATCCCAGCCAGGGGTCAAGGTCTTGCTAGGAGGTTTAGTCCGAAGGACACCCTTCATAAATCTTATTGTGATTGGATGTGCTCCAGGTGTCTTGTGTCCCCAGCCTTCATGACAGGCTGAGATCGCTGATTGGAAAACTTTAATCGTTGAATAAGAACAACCTTTTTCCAGTAAATCCTGAAGGAAGGTCAGGAGCTGAGCCAAGTCGCATGCATAAGAAATAATATTTCTTTCTGAGCACCAGGCCTCAAAAATACGCCACTTTTGTACGTATAAAGATTGTGTTGAACCAGCACGGGCATTTTTTATGGTCAATACCACATTTTCTGGTAAGCCTGACACCATCAACCTGTTCTTTTCAGCCAACAAGCTGAGACTTTTGGCAGTTCCTGGCCTAGGTGGTTGCACTGCCCCTTCTGGTGACACAGAGGTTGTTAACCTCTGGGGATCAACCAGATTGGGAAGGAGGCCTCCTTGCTGATCTGCTCCCCAGTTACCCTGCTCAGGGTTAATTGAGGGCTGATATAACCTGTCATTCTTATTAAACAGGTCTGGAGTAGAAAGTCTATTTTCCTCCTCCAAGTCTGGAGTCTTGCTGTGAGACTGTGAGTCACGTAAACGAGCAGATCTTCTAACTCCAATCCGTTTTCTGAGATGGTCTAGTTTACTGGTTCTTGGCCTTAATGGAGCAGTGGTACCAGATAAACCAACTGAGGCTTGTGTTTCATCCTCTGGAAGAGTTATCTTTGAAAGCAGATTTGAATCAGAACAGAACGGGAGGTGACGTGCTGTCTGATTGCTGCTTGGGTGATGCGTGTCCCTCGTTAATAACAAAGGAGCTGCCGCACCATGAGAGCGTGGGGGTGTTCCTTTTAGTTTGGCAGACTTTAGATTGTTTGGTGATAAAGAGCTCAGTTCTCCTCGAAAAAACAGGAAGAGAAATCTGATTCGGCTCTGATCTGTTTTCAACAACAGCAGGCTGAATACAGTCACTGTTGTGGAGGTGTGAAATACGTGGCTGCCTGAGGACATCTGAAGCAGCCCCCCCGTTGTCAGACTTTGTCAGCTTGCCTCTCTGAGGAGCGGACATGTCACGTGTTCGTCTGGTTAGTGTATTAGCTGGCCCATCGTTCACCATGAAACGAGGGCTTAAGCACGTGACCCTTCCCACCTGTCCTCCTGAGAGGTGTGTGTGTGTGTGTGTGTGTGGGTGGGGGGGTTCGCAGACGCCACTGTGTCTAGATGTATCAGAGGCGCTCTGCTGGGGTTTATTGATTATGCTAATACCCCGTGGGCCGTGAGGGAGAAGGGAAAAACGGCCCTCTCCCTTTATGACGGCATGCAGGCCAGAGGGACCTGTTTTGCTGAAGATTGTGTGTTGTTGTTGTTTTGTCTTTTGAGAGTCAATAAAACAGAGAGGAACTGTTTCATGATTTTTATTCGTATTTACCTGCAATGACGTACATGATTTTATGTCACTCACAGCAGAAAAAGCATGATTTTTGCATGCTGAAAATAAACCAGCTGTTTGTACTGTTTTACAAGCAAAGTCTGGACATGAAGGGATCAAACCCGTTGCCACGTGGGCGGGTGACCGTGTAAAATGGAAACGTGGACCTGGTTCATCAGGTACGTTTTTGCTTGTTATCACGATTCGCCAAGGAGTCCCTGTGTCTGGACGCCTGGCGGGGGACAAATCTGTTTTTGCTCCATGCGTGCTCGGTACGAGGTGGGCCCTGTGGAGGTCTTTGCCTGGGCTCTTCCTCGTATGCTGGCTGCTTCTGCGGAGGGGCACGTGTCGCCGAGTGGTGCAGAGACTGTGCAGACCTGTTACCAGCAGACTCCCTTGGAGGGGCAAAGTTTCTCCGGGGGATGCCCACCCGGAGAGCTTCCGCTTGCCTGCGTCTTTGGTCCAGCTTGGTCTGGATTCGTTCCAAAGCTTTACCAAATAACCCCTCCGGCTCTATCGAGTGATGGAGAAAAGGCACCTTTTGTCCCTCCGGGAGATCCATCAGAGTCATCCAGAGGTGGCGGATCGCGATTACCACCTCCGCCATTCCCCTGCCCTACGCGACAGCAGCTGTCCCCATCATACGGAGCACAAAGTCTGTTGCCCTGCGGGCTTAATCCAGCAATTCGGCAGCCGCCTGCTTGTCCGATGTTGTTTGGAGCTGTTGTAGCTTTTCCGCCAGGTAAGCCTGCATTAACGCGGACGCGTTCATGGCGCTCGCCGCGAGTCCCTGAGCCCTGTAGCATTTCTCGAGTAGAGACGCCGAGGCTCGACGAGCCTTGCTGGGAAGAGTTGGTTTTGTTCTAGATGATTTAGGAGCCAGGTGAGACGCTAGTGTGTCCTCAATCTGAGGCACGTGAGCTATTCCCACTTCATCCATCCCGTCCACGTCCAGGAACTGTGAAAGGGGAAGAAGCATTGGGGTTCTTGGTTGAGTCCAGGTGCGAGTTAATTCTGTGAGGAAGTCCGGGAACACGGGCATCTTTTGCCTTGTGGCGGCCTGCTGCTTCAAGTAAAAATAGCTTCCTGCCAGCCTCGTAACCTGTTGGCGAGGCGGAGGTTCCGGCCATGGGATGTTCAGGGCGTCCGCTGCTCTGTGGCACAAATCGAACAGAGCAGGGATGGAGAAGTCAGTTTCTGGGAGCATAGGTACCGGGGTCTGGGAGAGATCTTCACCCTGATCCTCCAGTTCCACGTCCACCTCCTCCGCTGAAAATTTGCCCGAGGCTGAAATCGAGATCTCGTCCTCGTTCATCATACCTCGGGTGTCGAAATCGACTGTTAGGTCCATCATAGGAGCCAGCACGTCAGGGTTGTCGCCCCATTCGACGCGCGTGCTGTCGTGTAGAGCCATGCTCTCCAACTCCGGCGTGGGAGTGAGGGGCTCCATGGTGTCCTCTTCCGCTGTCGTCGCTGAAGCGCCCATTGCTTTGGCGACGAGGTCAACCCGATGCCGCAGCACCGCATCCATCATGAGGCTGCAGTGTGGGCAAAAATCGGGCGTCTCCAGAGCTGTTTTTGCATGAAACATTCCCAGGCAGACTGGACAGGCCTCGTGGGTGTCTGTTATGGCGAGAGAGAAGCCGCAGCTGCTGGGACAGGCACACGAGGTTGGGCGCGCCGTCCCGCTGGTTTTCTTTGGAAGTCTCGCCTTTCGTTTTCCTTTCTCAGGAGGCATGTCCGAGATGAGGCGAGCGAGTCCTTCCAGAATCTTTTTCCTTTTCTTGTCAAATGTCTCATCCATCGCGTCGCTTTCGCTGGCTAGCTCGCTAGGAGGTAGCGAGGTAGCTTTTCCTTGTGGCATAGTTAGCGCCGTCGAGCAAAGCAGCCTATAGAGAGAGGCGAAAAGGCTTTGGGGTTAAGAAAAATTTCGCTAGTC
Organism: Garcialebias charrua; assembly: GCA_038048925.1. Lineage (NCBI taxonomy): Eukaryota > Metazoa > Chordata > Actinopteri > Cyprinodontiformes > Rivulidae > Garcialebias > Garcialebias charrua. The sequence goes on along the minus strand of JBBPBX010000400.1, from coordinate 98,599 downwards.
CAGCAGTACACAGGAATAATTCTCTGTGCGTTCTGTGCAGGAGCGAGCTCACCTCAGGTTGAGCGATGAAGCCACAGAGAAGTCCCGCGAAGAGGTAGTTCAGGTTTAAGCGAGGTGAAGGGCAAAAAGAGGATGATGGAGAGGGGCAAGCCGCTTAAGTACCCAGAGGGCGGGGCCTCTGGCGCGGCGGTGACGCCCCTGCCGTAAAGGCGTGAGTATATACATAGTTCCCATGTGACGTCACATCTGTGGGTTGTCCTGTTTGACCCTCCCACTTGTAGGTTTTGCTTCAGTTTGAGCGCATTCAAATGGATGTCCATTTTTCACGTTGTTTTTTTTGTTAAATTCTAATTAATTACAATGGTTACTTCGTGTTGTGTCAGTGGGTTTTCCAGTCGGGTAGACGTTTGTGCAACGCGCAGGTTTCACTCAATCAAAAAAAAAAGTAAACATGAAGGATTTATCTCATCGGAGAAGCTCACAGCTGGCTGCTCAGCTGAGCAGCCTGCAGCCCCAACTCTGCTCGATCTGCTCTGAAGACATCTGCCTTTGGCCGGTAAACAAAATATTCTACATAAATCATTTTATGAAACAATGTTAGAGTACAACTGTCTGTGTGTTAGAGCTGGTTTTTTTTTCATTATTTAGCGACACCGTCTTGCATGCTGTGGTTAGCTTAGCATCTCGCTAACGCAACAATGGCTGGCCTCACGGGAGGACCGGCATGGAGACCACCCCAGTGGGGAAAGGAGGACTGGAGCCGTCGTGCGGGCGACGCGTCGGTCCCATGGGACGTGCCCCCGCAACGGTTCCACGCCGTCTGACCTGAGCGAGGGACCCTCCGCTCCAGTGCTAACAACATGCTACGGTAACACTCAAAAGTGCTGGTGCTGGCTGTGTGTTATTTTAGTTAAACCTTTATTTAGCTGGTTAGATATGATTGAGACAGTTTACACATCTTTTTTGGATTTAAAGCTGTGAAGCTCCGTGTGCGCTCCTTGTAGTAATTAAATAATTAATGATATCAGAGTAACTTGTGACTAGTTGTCTGATTCGTCTGCCATGATTTCTTTCTCAAACTCAACTCCGACCACTGCCATGTTCTCTTGTTCCTTGGTGAAGCTGTGGGGTGGCTGTGTTTTTGTCCGTATAATTTGCTCTGGTTGTTCGTGTCTGAGCTGGAGGGACCCTCCGCTCCAGTGCTAACTCTATGCTAACCTCCAACACGCTCTGGTTGTTCGTGTCTGCTTGTTCGCCATCTTTGCCTTTCTTCTGCCTACAGATATGGTGCGGACGGAGCTATTGCGCAATACTGGGGCGTGTCTGGGAACTATGTATTCCTTCAGGTAATCGCGCGGGGGCGCAATTCCATAGCAAGTATGTTGCACTGAGAGACCGACTGAAAGGGAACTGCTGGATTTAAAGGTATTGTGACATGATTTTGTAAATTTGAATATTTGTCAGAACATATATATCTTATATCATTGAGCTCTGGTCGTTTTTGCATAATAAATTATAAATATATTAAATTTTTATTCCAAGTTATGGTAGTTTTTTTCTCTGGGATACGCCCCTAAAAATCTGCGCATTTCCGCAAAACATCATCTTGACGTGACAACGGGAAGGCACGCTCCAACGTGCATTTAAATAATAATGGCGGAGCATGTCCTATCGCGTCTGAGATATCATTTTGAGACAGTAAATCTTCCAAAACTCTCATTAATAAACCCTCCCTGAATAAAAAAATTACAGATGTTACCTGATGGCGCAGACATAATTTAAAAATGCATACATAGCAACGTGTTTGCTCCGGGCTCTCGGCTAATATTTTTAGAAGCTATCTTGGCTAACAAGAGTCCCTGACACCGGTCACGTCTGAGATATATCATTTTAAGACAGTAAATCTTCCAAAACTCTCATTAATAAACCCTCCCCGAATAAAAAGAAACGAGATGTTACCTGATGGCGCAGACATAATTTAAAAATACATCATTAGCAACGTGTTTGCTCCGGGCACTCGGCTAATGTTTGTTAGCTGCTATGTCGGCTTATTACCGGTTGCGTCAGCGATATATCATTTTAAGACAGTAAATCATCCAAAACTCTCATTAATATCCCTCCCCGAATAAAAAGAATTACCTGATCGGCAGACATAATTTAAAAATACATCATTAGCAACGTGTTTGCTCCGGGCACTCGGCTAATGTTTGTTAGCTGCTATGTCGGCTTATTACCGGTTGCGTCAGCGATATATCATTTTAAGACAGTAAATCATCCAAAACTCTCATTAATATCCCTCCCCGAATAAAAAGAATTACCTGATCGGCAGACATAATTTAAAAATACATCATTAGCAACGTGTTTGCTCCGGGCACTCGGCTAATGTTTGTTAGCTGCTATGTCGGCTTATTACCGGTTGCGTCAGCGATATATCATTTTAAGACAGTAAATCATCCAAAACTCTCATTAATATCCCTCCCCGAATAAAAAGAATTACCTGATCGGCAGACATAATTTAAAAATACATCATTAGCAACGTGTTTGCTCCGGGCACTCGGCTAATGTTTGTTAGCTGCTATGTCGGCTTATTACCGGTTGCGTCAGCGATATATCATTTTAAGACAGTAAATCATCCAAAACTCTCATTAATATCCCTCCCCGAATAAAAAGAATTACCTGATCGCGCAGACATAATTTAAAAATACATCATTAGCAACGTGTTTGCTCCGGGCACTCGGCTAATGTTTGTTAGCTGCTATGTCGGCTTATTACCGGTTGCGTCAGCGATATATCATTTTAAGACAGTAAATCATCCAAAACTCTCATTAATATCCCTCCCCGAATAGAAGGAAACTACAGATGTTACCTGATGGCGCAGACATAATTTAAAAATACATCATTAGCAACGTGGCCTGTATCGCGGCTATTGTGTTAGCTATCTGATTCGGCTAGCTTGTTAGCAGCGAACAAACATAATCTGCCGTGATAATTGGCTTTATACACTCAAAGTGTATAAAGTAAAACAACATGAACTCACGTAAAATAAATAGTTTATAATCTAAAACACTACACACCTCCGATTATGTTTACACAAAGACTTACTCATCTCCTGGACAGTCTTCCGATGGTCCCTGCGTTGTTTCGACATGGTAGCTCCTGTGGGACTTTCTTCTGTAGATTTTCTTTTAAAAATAGTAGGAATAGCATCCGGTTTTAAAAGTCTTCTGAATCTTACTGGTAATCCTAAAGATTCTTTTATACCAGGTGCTGAAAACAATCGGCAGTGAAATGGTCGCTGCAGACATAGGACTCCTGGAACCCACCGGTCCTTGTCTGGTCCATTCTTGACAAAGTTTGTCATCTTTTGGAAATTTGTGAAGGCTCACTTGTTCACTGCTGATATTAGAACACACAAATGCACTACAACGTGACGGCATTTTTCAAGTTACACAAATAAAAGGCGATCCTTCAGGAAATGAAATGTATGGCAAGCAGTTAACACACCTAATAAACGGGCAAGGCTCTGCCCGTTGTGACGTTGATGACTGGTGACGACGACTGGTGATGACGTATTGCGGAAATGCGCGGAATTTCAGGGGCGTATCCCAGCAAATACCAGAGAAAAATTTAGCATAATTTCGAATAAAATTTTAATATGTTTATAATTTATTATGCAAAAACGACCAGAGCTCAATGATATAAGATATATATGTTCTGACAAATATTCAAATTTACAAAATCATGTCACAATACCTTTAAATTGTTTCGCTTTGACGTCTTCCAAACGGTCGCGCGTTGCGAAAATAAATTATAAATAAATCTAATTTTAGCTCCAACAACTCCAACAGCTAGCAGTTTTAAATGACCACCAAGTAATTACTTTCTGTAAGTTTAAAGAAAATCTGCTGTGTGGTTTATGAGCTATTTGCTAAATAGTAGCCGGAAAAACAACGGAGCTATAAGCTGTACATTTACGCTCCTAAAACATCGAATTTTATCTCAAACAATTCCAACAGCTAACAGTTTGTAAATGACCACTAAGTAATTACTTTCTGTAAGTTTAAAGAAAATCTGTCCTGTAGTTCATGTGTTATTTAGATAAATAATAACTGTTTTCGCTAACAAACACTGAGCTAACAGTAAAATCAAAAAAGGAGTTCAATACAAGATCAACTGGACTTTATTTGTTACAGAAGATGTTTCGACCTCTATCCAGAGGGCTTTATCAATTCAATGAAACAGACTATGTGCGCGTGGAGTTATAACAGTCTTAGGAGTCACGCACCAACATATGTAAATTGCAAGCTGAGGTAACACATACAGTACATGTAAGTTGACCGATCACACCTTAACAGTAGGGGGTTCCCTTGAGGTCTCTGACAGAAGATACACAACTGTATGTAAATTGACAAAAAACACACCTCTAATTCACAGACAAGACACCTCTGCTCCCATCCGGTGTAAAACGTTTGGGAATCAGCCCCAAAACTGAGTTATAAGTCTTGGAAAGTTCAAATCTCAGACCTCCTCCTCTGTTAAGAGAAGGTTTTTCTCTCTTAACATAAACGGCTTTCTTCACACCCCTCTCAAACCATCTGTGCTCTTGGTCCAAAATTTGCACATTCTGGTCCTCAAAAGAGTGACCCTTGTCCGTGAGGTGGAGGTGAACAGCTGAGTTTTGTCCAGAGGAGGTTGCTCTCCTGTGTTGGGACACTCTTCTGTGGATGGGCTGCTTAGTTTCTCCAATGTAGCGGTCTGGGCAGTCCTCGCTGCACTGGACTGCGTACACTACACCACTCTGTTTGTGTGTGGGGGGGGTTTGTCCTTAGGATGCACCAGCCTCTGTCTGTCAGAGGAAGAGGTCTGAGATTTCAACTTTCCAAGACTCATAACTCAGTTTTGGGGCTGTTTCTGCCTATAATATTGCTCCTCATCCTCAACCTACTTCACATATGGGGAGCAATATTATAGGCAGAAATATGGGTGTGCTATGGGGTCTCCAGCAAAGGTGGGCTCCAGACCGCTAGGTAGCGCTAATGCGCTAATCCGCTTATAGCGTACCTAAACAATCTGTTAGCTTTACAGCGGATTAACTAACTTTTATAATTCATACGCGGATTTGCGCTATTTTTATTTAAAATGCAGTACCGCTAATAACTAATTATCTATCAGTAAAAACGAAAAAACTTATTTACTGGCCCGGACGACTGCTAACAGACCATATCCTGTCAGCGCCGGATGTGGTCCGTGACAAAAAAGCGTCCCCTCAGTCTCTTTACTAGAGCGAGCGCTCTCAGTTAGCAGCCAGTGTGTTACTCTGCAGCCTTATTGCTTGTTTTCGAAGAGTCAGACGAAGAGTTTTTAACATGGAGGGTGAACTTATGGATGTTTCTCAGCGGCCTACGCGACGCGTCTGGATTTTAAAAAGTATTTTGCCACTGCCCTCTTCAAAATGGCGGCCGCGACGGCCACAGAAGATAAGGACTTTCCATGAAAACACGGTAAAAACAATTGTTTCTTTGCGTGAGAAAAAATATATTTCTTATCTGACTTTTATGGAGTTAGATTTGTTTCACAATAATTCAATCAAAAAAATTATAATGTCAAACAAAAAAGTAGTATTCAATCAAAAAAGTAGTATTCAATCAAAAAAGTAGTATTCAATCAAAAAAAGTAGTATTCAATCAATCAAAGAAAAGTCTGTTTTTTTTGGTTGAGTAATTTTTTTTTGATTGAACCTCCTGTTTTTTGGTTGAGTAATTTTTTTTTGATTGAACCTCCTGTTTTTTGGTTGAGTATTTTTTTTTGTTGTTGAATGAAGCCTGTTAGATTTGTCTCAAAATTATTCAATCAAGACCACTAGGGAGCAGTCGAACAAAAAAGAGCTCTTGACGCAGCATATCTGTACTTCTGGTTCCGGGTCGATTCTCCCTCTATGTCTGAAACTTCACGGAATTTCATTCATTCAATCTTTATTTATAGAGGTTGAATTACAAGATATAGCTTAAGGTAAGGTTAATAAACTCTGTATTTACGTGTTTGTTAGTTGTGGTTTACAACGTTATCCATCATTGCAGCAACTTTAGCCACAGTAGCTAACGCTGCCTGTCAGTGATGTAATGCTTAAACGTTTACTTTCTGTATTTACGTTAATAAAAACAGTATTTATGTGTTAGTTGGCTGTGATAACGTTATCCATCATTATCATGCTATCATGCAAAGTAACCAGCTAGCTGCCACAGGTAGCTAAACTCTACAGAGCTGCTGCCTGTCAGCAATGTTGTTTTTTAAATGCCATAATATTCTAGAACAGGGGTCTGCAACCTTTAGGATCAAAAGAGCCATTTCTGTCCCTTCGTTCACTAAATTAAATGTGTCCAGAGCCGCAATACCTGCTACAATTTTCATTATCAACTGGTGGCTCATGGGCCACTTTGTTAGAATGGGCTTTTCTGACCAGTAGGCATGAAATGATAAAATGAAAAACATCCAGTGATTGTTAACATTGATATTTTTACATTTTGAGACTTGTAAAGGAAAAAAAAGATGGTATTTTGCAGATTTTTTTAAAAACTAAAACAATGAACTGTGCAGGTTTATGTTTTTTTTATTATTATGGAGAAATTGAGTGTCCTACATTGAAGAATAAAGCATAAAGTTAAAGAGAGTATAATGTATTAGTACTTGTAGTATTCACATATTTGCAAAGGAAATGACAGGAAAACTGCTTAAACTAGTCATTTTTGTTGTTGTGGGTATAACAACCTATGAAATTCAATTTAATGTTAGCTTCAAAGCTGGAAAGAGCCGCTACGGAGTGTCCAAAGAGCCGCATGTGGCTCCAGAGCCACAGGTTGCAGACCCCAGTTCTAGAACATTCTAAACAGATAAACTAAAGGGTCAACATTTATAGTCTCCCTCTTTGTCTGTTGTACAATCTGTACATTATCTTTATTTTGCTCTGTAGGCCAAGATACATTTAAATATTTCCATAAAGTTATGGAAACCAGTTAGGTCATTATAGACCATTTTAGTCCCTTCTGCTGAATTGTTCAAAATTAGTTCTAATTTCAGTTTGTTGTAGGTCTCAGTTCTGGATGGATCTGATGAATTATCTGAGGGAGAAGAACCGAGGACCTGGACCTCCATGAACGATTGATGTGGCAATCATCCTCCCAGCAAGAAATTATTCATCATCCTTTGCAGCTGTACACATTTTGGTGACATTAATCCCACATCCACCAACAGTTGTCAACATTCTTCTGAAAAAATTCAAAAACATCTCTCTTAATATATATATATATATATATATTATATAGTATATATATATATATATATATATATATATATACATGTATATATATATAGATATATATACATGTATATATATATAGATATATATACTTATATATTATGTATTATATATTATGTATATATATATTTATGTAATGCAGAAAATTTACATACAGTACACACACTTTATGGTATTGTAGGCCATTGCATTAGGTAATACATTCAGCAATTACTTTTACTTTAATACTTTAAGTATTTTTAAAAGCAAGTACTTATTTACTTTTACTTAAGTAAAAATATTAATATGGTACTTCTACTTTTACTAGAGTATATTTTTGTCTGTTTATTTGCACTTTTACTTAAGTACAGTGTTTGAGTATTTTCTCCACCACTGGATTTACCTGACTAAATACAGGTTGAATGAATGAATATATAAATATGCCCCAAGGCCTCCTCCCCGCCAACAGAATGGAATGGCCTCATATACATACCAATGACTTTAAAAATGCTAATTCAATTTGTCAGTTTGACAATCCCATGGGTTGCATAGGTAAAATACTGCAACATCATAAATAAGTACAAAATTTTGGATTTTAATAGCTATCAGATTTTTATGGACGTTTGCCTGATTTTTAAAGTTTTAAATGGACTTGCTCCTCCTCCTTTAATATATTTTATAAGTAAAAAAACAAGTACAGTAAACACAAGAGCACTGACCAGAGGAGATTGTGATGTGCAGCGGCGCAGGACTAAATTTGGCCAAATGGTGGTGTCCATCAGAGGCACGCAGTCATGGAACACACTGCCAGTTTCCATCAGGAACTGTGGCACCTACTCCAGCTTTAAAAAATCTCTGAAACTTTGGCTGAAAACTAATCAGAAGTGCACTCATGTGTAGATTACTTTGTCTATTTTCTTATGGCATCATATTTTTATTGTAATTTTATGTTGTGTTATGTGCTATATAGGTGATGTTTGTATTTTTCTCCGCTCTTTTGTTTTATGGGACGTTTCTTATTCTTACCTGCCTTAGGACAACGGATGCAAATTAGCTATTGTGCTAACTCCGGCATATTTACATTGATGCTAACTGCTGTTATGTTGATTAATATGCATTGTCCTAACTTAAATAAATAAATAAATGAAATGAAATGAAATGAAATTGTCTTTTTGACAAAAACTGGTAGTTAAATCACTTCTTGGTCTGCTGCCCTCATACATCTCCTCCTACATGTCTTTGCGTGAGTGCAGCTACAGTGTGCGCTCTCAGGACATGATTACCTGCAGTGTTCCGTCAGTGAGGACTGAACTTGGAAAAAGGGCCTTCTCCTATTCTGCTCCTGCTTCATGGAATATCTTACAAAAAGATCTGAAGCTCTCGACCTTGACTTCTCTAAATGGTTTTCAGAATCTGTTGGAATCCTGGCAAAAACCAATGCAGATTTGTTCCTGTCTTTGATTTTATACGTCTACCTTATAATGTTTTGCTAGTTTTTTGATACTTTGTTAAAAAAAAAAAAAAAAAAATCTTTTGTTTTTTTCTCTCTTTTTGTTTTCTATTGTTTATTGTTTGTTTGTTTATTGTTTAATGAAATTCTATCACTGCTGTTCATTGTTCTTTAGTTTTAGCAGGTCGCTTTCATAAATGAGCCCATGAGGTTCAAAAGATTTACCTGACTAAATAAAGGTTGAATGAAAATAAAGGTTGAATGAAAAAAATAAATCAGGTTCTAAAGACCCTTAAATCTGAAACAGGAACTCCGTTTCCACCAATCACTTACACATGGTCCAGCGCTGACACGCTAATCATAGTCTTGATAATAATACTTTCCCTCGTAGTGAGCGGTTTAATCGGTATAGTTGTGATCCTATTCCGTCGCATCCAATCTCTTCAAGCCCAACTAGACCGTTATGAAAAAGTCGCACACCGAAAGTAAAATTCTTGAAAAGGAAACCCAGAAAGTGTAGCGTGTTGGAATCTGACGACAAGAGTGTATCGAAGCCGTGAAACGTTGTTTCCTTGGTGTTTAGTCATTACTGTTGTCATTATTTGAGATATTGTTTTGGTTCTGAATACTCCCAGCCAAAAGAGGTTTTGTGTTAATGTTAGTTAAAGACTTCAATGGATTTAACTATGCCAACATGCAGTTCATTTTGTTAAAAACCTCAATCATTGAAGAGTCATTGTAGATTAATGCTACTTATGGTACTATAATCTACACTGATCTCACAATTGTTATAGTAGAATACTCTATCAATTCTATTTTAGATTATCTATTCATTTTGATGAGTCTCACCATAGACTTCAAAATGTATAGGGAATATCAAATCCTACATCGTCGTCTAAGAAGACAACAGACATTTAGACCAAACTATATTTTCTTTTTCTGTTTTAATTTAACTTAAATTATAAATGGAGGAATAGTTTGGAAGAAGAGACCTCCGTTACAGAAGCCCTTCTGAACCTTCTATAGGTATAGATCCCTATATCTGATTTTTACAGCATTGATCCACCCCTTAATTGGTAATAGTAGCTGATCTAAATCAAGATAGCTTACACACCAGGTACATATAGGTAAGGCTTAATGTAAAATCCCAATCATAAGCCCACCTAAAACCACATAATTGCATGACACGTAGAACCATAGTGGCACTGACTGGAAACCATCCAGCCAACAACCTTCGATGTGGGACCCGCAACTCCAACGTTAGTTTTCAACCTTCATCTAAGGGCCGCCTCCTCTGCGTCAATCGAGGGATTCCCTCTACATGCTGTTTAAAACCATTGTTGCTGATGAAATCAACAACTCTAATCATTGTGGAATTACTGCTATGGAATTAGCGCTGTGGATTATAAGACTTTGTTTTCCAAGGGATTACAGAACCATTCTTCCAAGGGATTAAAAGCTTACCGCAATGGGATTACATACGAACAGTATGGAATTTCCAAAACTTTATGGGATTATAATTATTTTTGATTTTTCTCCACTTAATGGATTACTTCAAGCTCAGAGACATTTGGTGGTATCCTTTCGTGTTAGAACTTATCCCTATGGACGGGTGATGACTCCCAAAAGGGGGGACTGTAGTGATACAGGCCATCATGTCTGACCTGGATTTACACCTTTTCACATCTCTCTGAACTCTTAGTGTTACACTTTTCTTGAAGCTTTCAAGGAGACAAGTGTATTCTATTTTATCACATTTATTTTGAATTAAGAGACATAAATCAATCAGAAAAGACTTCCTTTTAATGTATGTTAATTCAGAATTACTCTGTCATTGTATGATCATGGCTTTTGCTGTACTAATGTTGATCACTTCTTCATATAATGAATCAAACTGTATGTTCTATTCAGAAGAACTATGTCAAAGTTGAATTATATGTCAGAATGATTTTCTAGTCTTGGTTTAAATTGTTTTGAGACAGTGAATCAAGTCGTAGACTTCTAGACACTGTCTCCTGTCCTCCCAAAACATTTCTCTCTGTTTTTAAAACAGACTTTCTGTTGACCTCGAAGTCTTCACTTCACGTTTTCACTCTCCTCGCTTGGCCGACAACCAATCAGAAAACTGTGTTTCTAATCTCAACACTTTAGAAAAAGCATTTTGTTTCCGGAACGCTTCAGAGTTGGAAGAGTTTGAAAGAGTTTGAAGGAGTTTGAACGGACAGCAAAAACTATCATGTCCTTCCTCTTTAAGCTGAATTAAGCTGCAGTCATAAATCAAAGACTGGCTTATCGGCCAAGAATTTATAACATGCTGTTATGAATTCAACAAAGCTAAAAAGCTCAAATTTCTTCATGAACTTTCCTTCGAGAAACGTCTGGTCTTGAAGTCAACCAAGAGCTGACACTATTTCTGATGATCTACGCGGACCTAGGAGACGTTGAAAGTAAACAAACTAGCTCGGGCGCACCGGACCTGCAAGGACTCTGTGCATCTGAAAGACTGGTGTCTCCTCTTACTAGGCTGTCATCTTAAAAGGTAATGAGTAAGCTGTTTACAAACGTACCTGGGATTCAGCAGAAGTCTGATAGAAAGTGTCATTTCTGGTAACATACTCAAGACAATTAGTTTCCTTTAAACTATTTCTTCCTCTTCTACTATTTCCTCCTTTCCCATATCATTTTAAGCTGGAAACTACATTTAAGCTAGAGCCTACAGATAAAAAAAGTAATATGTCAACTCATTACTGATGTCTGTTGTGTACAATTAAATGTGCGGATGCGTTAATTTGTAAGAAATTGAAATCAGTCAATCAAGTGTAATGGTGTTAATTTTAGTTGATTTATTTTAAATAAAAGGTAGTGTCTTTGGCATACCGACTAAAATCAACGTTTCATTGTCACTTTATGGCTTCTGGTTTATTGTCCATCATAAATGATCACAGAACATTTGGTAAACCTGAAAAAGAGAGAACCCGTGAATTACTATTCAATCTGAATAAGCAAGTAATTAAGGTAGAGTGTATCAGTTTAATACTGACACCCCAAAGATCCTTTACACAGTAAAGGTTTTTTACAAATCAATGTCCACACTGAACTTAAGCTGAAAATGCAGTCTAGTGTTTTATATTATTTTACTTTATTGGATTTGGTATCTGGATTATTGAGCATGAACTTTCTTGTCTTATCTTTTTTACTGTTATTTGCCTTTTTTTTGTTAAGAAACGTCCTCACCAAAATTAAACAGAAACTTTCCAGCATGTTTTCAGTTCTCTTACTACTAGAGTTAAAAGTCTATTTCTAACAACAAAAAAGTAAAATGCTTGATTCTTAACAGATATAAAGATGTATTATTCCCAGCACCATGTTGGTTCCATCCAAACCTATTCATAGTACAAAGTAACTCTGATGTGTATTTTGATCTTTTCTCTGGCACATCATGAAGAAGGAAGCTGCATAAAGAGTCTATGAGGATAATTTATTTTCCCACTAGACACAGCAACGTGCTCTGAGGCTAAAAATAGAGATGTGGAGAGCAGAAACAAAACAGATGAAACATCTGATTACGAGTTCATCTTTGGGACAAATGATTCTCACTTGACAAACACTTGAACCTCTGTGACACAGTTGATGAAAGGTTTAACACTGGTGCTGTGTGCGAACAGCTAATTAATTCAAATTATATTAGTTTTTCCACCTCTGTAAATAACTGTGCTGCCAATGCCCCCCTCGATCATTTTACCCCCACCTCCAAATGTAACACCATCAACCACACCAACTTGTGATAAAAGTCACACTTCACAATGTTGCATTACATGTATATTTTAAATAACGGTATTGTCAAGGTTTTACCCCAACTGCTCCACTTACATTGTTTCACAAAACAAGATGATTTTGGTCTAAAGCTATAAAAACTACAAAGTGTTTAATTATTTTCAAGCCACACCCAGAAAGAGTGGCATTTGTTAGAAGAAAAGTAAAACGAGACCGTTAAACATGCAGTTTATGCTATTCAGAGCTGCTTCTGAAGCGGTGTGTTTAATCTAAAATTAGCAGTTCCAAAGCTCAATTCTGAGAGGAGATGATGAGGCAGTTGAACCAGAGTGTTTCTTGTGATCGCTAACAGTGCCGATCAATGGCATCACTCAATATTGTGAATGCAAAATGAACAGAAGCACCGGCTCTACTGGAAACTGGGCAGGGCTTCACAAAAAACTGACATCATACTGTAACCAGACAAAAATAAAAATGCTTTTTATGATTTTGTCTAATTGCTTCAGGTGTGTCTGACTGAGCTAGCTGCAGGCTGAAAGCACAGACTAAGATTTTGCATCACAAATTTAGCTGGTTTGCTATAGGCTAAGCCCAAGTAGAAAAGTGGGAAAGCTGAAATAAAACAACATGAAAATGGAGTCAATAAAACCTCCAGATGTTTCCACCTCTAAACTACAAAGTAGAACATCCAAGGGATAAGCCTGAAGAGTAAGGTCGGTATCTTGAAATGTTGTTTTAACTGATACCAAATTGAATATTTTTCCTAATGCAGTGGAATACAATAAATTACCTTCAAATCTATGTAACATCTTGATTTAGTGAGCGTACCAAGAATGAAATCAGCACCTATTCAAATAAGCCTCAGTTTTACTACATTTATATTTTAGGTATTTCAGCAGTAAATCTTACTATGACGGCTTTAAAAGACCAATACGTTTCTCTGAAATGAGAGGAAATGTCTGAAAGAAAATGACAGACAAATAGATTATTCATCATTTCTGTAGCCCAGAATGAAAGGGGTGAACAGCAACTGATGTTGAAATTGTTAAACAGAAAAGGCTCATTTGTCTGCCTTTTATATAACAAAGATTTTAATAGCTCATGTCAAAAGGTTAATTTTAGAGCTATATTGAACTGATCACATCTACTGGGAGATTTCAATGTGCACTTTTCAAAGACTGGTTGAATTTAACAGTAAATACTTCATACTGGTTTGTTAAAAAGTAATGAGAGATATTAGATCTAGGTGTTTTTACAGATGCTAAAACATGAAGAAATTGCACTTTTGAATCATTTGATAGTGCTGATTCCTTTAAAATTAGCAGAAAAAGTTGATTCAAAAATGCTTTTATCACGTTTTTCTGTAAGAATTGTGAAACCTAGAGAACCAAACACAAAAGACCATACAGAATCATGCATGTAAAAGATAAGTATTTATTTACAAAGATGATTCTCAGGAACACAACAGGGAATTGTTTCTTTCTATGGTTTAGAGAAAAGAGCAGGGGTTTCCAGGGCGACGGAGATGACCAAGGTGACCAGGTACAGTAAGTTAAGTGAAATGAAGGAAAGTGGCAGGATGAACCTTAAGGCTGAAAGGTGTGATGTTTGTGTGAATGTCTGATTGGTTTGGTTGCAGGAGGCAGCTCTGGAGAATGGATCCAGGTACACAATGAACAAGGCCCGATGATGGGATACTCAGGGAGCAAGAAGCTGGACTGCAGGAGCATGTGATGGACCATGTTCCAGCAGAGTCTAGTTGATCCTAACAGCCTTCTAGTGTGAAGTCTCATCAGCAGACGGGAGACAGCCGTGGATATCTGGCTCCGCCCAGCCTCTCAGGAGCAGCAACAAAGTGTTAGAGATGGAAAAATCCCAGAATCCCCACAGCTTTTAGTTAGACATTTTTATGATTTTAAACCAAAATGTTGTTGTCACCTTTCAGCAATTATTTTATGCCTTTTGTTTATTATTTTGCCTTTTCATTATCTTATGTTTTATTCTGAAAGCATTCTATCTTACTGTCTAGGCATGTGGCAGGATGGTGGGCAGTGGTTGGAGCTGATGCCTCTCAGTGAGAAGGTTGCAAGTTTGTTTCCCGGCCTGACGTGTGGAGATTACATGTTTTCCTTGTTCTGGTGTGAGTTTTCTCCAAGTATTCTGGTTTCCTTCCACAGACCACCAACATGAAAGTTAGGTTCACTATTAACTCAAACGTGGTGTGATGAGAGAGTGAATGGTTGTCTCTGTGTGTCCCTGTGATGGACTGGATACATGTCCAAGGTGTCCTCCACCTCTTGCAAAGTGACTGCTATACATGGATGAAATATTTGAAACTTAGTAATGTGGTTGAACATTAGGGTATAACTTTAGTCACAGACGAAACATTTTCCAACAACATTTTCTGCAGAAAATATTAAAACTGCCCAAAGCATTGTCATGTTTTGATATTTAGAAACAAAACAGCATCAGATACACCAACAAATGCTGCTAACTTCTCTTTTCATACCAACCACCAAAACCAAAGCAGCGATATAATCCGTGTATGGTTCGTTCTTTGGTTATTCCGTTTCAAAATAAAAACCAAATAACCAAACAAGCTTTGGTTATTCAGTTTTTTCGTTTTAAAACGAAATTACAAAAACGGTTTTTAAACGGTTTTTTCGTTATTTTGTTTTTAAAACGAAATTAGAAAAACGGAAATTGCAAAAAATAAAAAAAGGGTACGTTTTGTTTTGTTTGTTTGTTTAACTGCAATGGTTAAACCAAAGACGAGCTTTTATTTTGAAGTTATTCATTCGGACCTTAAACCGGAAATGAAGACCTCTGAGTGTAAAAAGGATACGTTGTCTTATTTAGAGAGAATCAACGCATTTAAATGAGAGCTGATGATCTAACCGTCAACAACATTGATTTAATATTCCAAGTAAGTAATTAAGGCCCTGTTTACACGGACACTGTGTGGGGGAAACGGAACTTTTGGGTATGTTAATTAGGTTGAAAGTTTTGCGTTGACATGGGCGAATTCTGTGGATACGACTCTCTCCCCCCCACCCCCCGTCCTCATGACTTTACTGTAGTTACCATGCTGGGCCATTAGATGGCGCTGTGATTTTTGGAACCTTCACTACTGCGCATGCGTGCTGCCTGAGGTAAACAGAGCAGACGAGGCAGCCTGTTTTCCTCTCTGGCTAAAAGTTCAGCTACTACAAGTTGTTGTCAACAAGTTAACAACAAGTTAAAGCTGGAATTTGGATAAGAGTCAACAGATTTGACACCAAGTGGGACCGCTTCATCTGCACACCAGTTGCTGACTGGACCGGAACCGAGTCAACATGTCTGACTTTAGTCCGTGAGAATCAGCTGATTTCCAGCAGCGCTACAAGGTAAACAATGTTCTTAATAATGTTTCCTTGTGTTTAGTTCGATCACAGAACAACCAACTGAGGTTTTATTTTTTCCTGCGAGGTCGAAGCTGTCGTTCCACGAAGCGGACCGGCGGTTCGGATGTGGGTCCAGTGTCCACCAGGTCCAGCATGAAAACAACAGAGTCCAGTTCATTAAAGTTCGGTTAACGTGTTTTTAAAAGTGTTCAATTTAATTCTCAGTGTTTGTGACATGAGTTTGTGGTGTTGAATAAATAAATAAATACAAAATCAACCTGGTGTCTTCATTTTCAGCAGCATGTTAGGCATGACGTAACGAGTCCAGATAGCTTCATTTAGCTCAGATACATTTAAATATCTCCCACGCTAACATAAATATTGTTTATTATTGTTAAACTGTTAATATATAGCACATGTTTCTCTTAGTTAATTCTAGATGTTATTACTGTTTTTCTCTTGCATTTGTTGTTGGATGTAACTGGGACCCCGTGTACATAATCTTGTTTTCATCACATGTACCACATGCGGTGCAAATGACAATAAAGACTCTCTGACTCTGACTCTCTGATTTAGTATGTTATAATGTAGCGTAACACGTGAAATGTCCGACTGCCTCGTTAACAGACAACTGGATCCAGGCAGCTGGCTCTCTTCCAACACAGATGCAGGTAAGGTGTAGAATAATTAAATATGAGAATCAAAATATATTCCATCAGCTATAGTTCAGAAAGTGGTGCGTGTGTCCACTGTCCAGTCCACCGCCATTGTTAAAATGCCGGCTGTCTGCGCGTGCGTGCTGCGTGCATGTGTTCAAACAAAAGCTCCACGGGAGATGTGCTATACAAATAAAGTTTATTATTATTATTATTATTATTATTATTATTATTATTATTATTATTATTATTATTATTACATTATCAACGGGGGGTCCGCGAAAAAGTTCCACCTTGAGAGCAGGATCATAAAAGTATCGGATGCAAAGAGGGGGGCCAGTGAACTCGTGTAGGCGATAAGCAAAGTCGCAAAGAGAAAGTAGCGGTTACACTCAAAATATGCGCCGTGTAAACTGGCCCTAAATCATTACATTTGATAATCTTCCGTGTATGTTTAACAATAATTGACCGTAGGCTAATGCTAATGCTAACGTTTCTCGCTGAGGTCTGTTTACTCATAGATTCGTTTTTTAATTAATCTTATGTTTATGTTTGGAATCATTGGCATCAAGTGTTGTGGAATTTGGAATAACCCGTAGGGCGAATACAACATCAGAAAATTTACATTTTAAGTAAATAAAAAACAAGTGTGTTATGGGCAAACCACACGGTTTTATAACAAATCAATTTATTATTTACCATTTAGATACTTTTTTTTCTTTCTTTCAGGTGCGTGCAGACCCTGTTTTATTGACAGCTGATGACAACAGAGGTGTGTCGCCTGATGCTTTTGACACTTTTGAACTAAGAGGAAAAAAACCAGGTATCCTTCACCTGCATTATACGTTCCCAACAACTTTAATCATCTTTTAAAACATAAATAGTTTTATAAATGTTTATGATGATATCAATCAAGTCAACTCCACAATTCTGTTTCCTGATTTACAACACATCTCCTTCAGACTAGTTCTAAATGAAGGTTTTACAAACATTTACATTCCCTTCAGGTTATAATGACTCTTTTTTTTAAAAAACAAATTGTAATTGAATATTTGGGGGTAATATTTTTATGAGTTTTATACATGACTTGTAAAATACTATGTTCAACGAAATCATAACATTTTAATAATTTCAATTGATGAAATAATCTATTTGTTGGTGACCATAGCACTTCCTACTAATAATTCTTATAGCTCTTTTTTGTAAAATAAAAACATGGTTTGTAATTGTTTTGCATGCTTTTCCCCAAACTTCATTACAATAGATTAAATATGGAACAATTATTACATTATACAATATATACAAAACTTTGTCATTCAAAAACTATTTTACTTTATACAGTAATGCAAGAGAGTCCAGGCAGGATGGAGCGGATGGAGAAAAGTTTCAGGAGTGATTTGTGACAAAAAGGTGTCAGCAAAGGTCAAAGGAAAAGTTTACAAGACAGTGGTGAGACCAGCTATGTTGTATGGTCTGGAGACAGAGACATGGACAAAAAGAAAGGAGACAGTGTCATTGACAAAAAGACAGGAGAAAGAACTGGAAGTAGCAGAAATGAAGATGCTGAGGTTCTCCTTAGGAGTGACAAGGATGGATAAGATCAGGAATGAGATCATCAGAGGTACAGCACATGTTGAACAACTGGGAGATAAAGTTAGGGAGGCCAGACTGAGATGGTTTGGACATGTCCAGAGGAGGGACAGTGGTTTGGACATGTCCAGAGGAGGGACAGTGGGTATATTGGTAGAAGGATGTTAGAAATGCAGCTGCCAGGAAAAAGACAAAGAGGGAGGCCAAAGAGGAGATATATGGATGCAGTTAGAGAGGACATGAAGGTAGTTGGAGTGAGGACAGAGGATGCAGAGGACAGAGTGAGGTGGAGGAGGATGACTCGCTGTGGCGACCCCTGAAAAGGGAAAAGCCGAAAGAAGAAGTAGTAATGCAATTGATGTTTTTATTCTTAAGTAATTTACATGAGATTTCTATGTCAGCTTCTTATAAATAACAACACCCAAAAGTTTTAATTAACTATGAATTTCAAAGCTGTAAATTTTAAAGTTGTTTAAATTTATTGTGCCGCCGCTGTGGTGTGGGGGTTGAGCGTGCGGCACATGTTCTGAGGCTAGCCCTCGCTGCGGGTGTCTCGGGTTCGAGTCCCAGTCCCGACGACCTTTCGGCAATCTCTCTCCCCCCCTCCCTGAGCTTTAAAGGGGACCTCAGATGTATTTTTTAAATTTTTATGGTATTTCTGTGGGATATCCAGACCCTATTCCTTCAATTTAATGCACAAAATAATTATTAGATAATCAATTATACCCTTTTTAATTCTGCCATTTTTAACTTTCGTTTTGAACGACCGGTTTCTTGAAGTCCACGCCCTTCAACGATCTGTTCACGCCCTCTGTAACAGCCAGTATCTGTAATGTGTTGTTGTTTTAAAATTAGCTCTTTTTTTATTACTCATTTGACTTACTGTTAGTGTTAGCTTAAGATAACTTACCGAAACCCGTCTGAGCGCGCCGCAGTTTGCTGCTCCTTTTAGCATTAGACCACCCGAATCCGAAGCTAATGTTAGCTTGTTCCTCTTCCGGTTTTCGCCAGCTCCGCTCGTGAAGCACGCGGAGATTTTGGGAGTTATCGCTGTTCCAGTGAAGACAACACAAAGTTCACCAAGTGTCTCCCGTAAATTAATCTGTAAGGAGAAGGTCCTCTTGCTGCGAGCCTGCTGCGAGGCTGCTGCAAGGCTGTACAGTTGAAGCTCCGCTCCATCGCGCCGGAAGAGGGTCCCGTCGAACCCGGTCCTTCCGCCTGTGGTCCGCTCGTTTAATTTTTGCCGGCTGCGCGTTGGCAGCGATCGCAAATACACTAAAAATTGAACTAAAACATAAAAATAACAATTATACTTTATTTATAAAGCCATTTAAAAAAACACAGCTGCAACAAAGTGCTGTACACATGAAATTAAGAACATATAAACAAAAGATGAGATGAAATCATGAAAAACAACAGTCATGTGTTTAATACAGAAGTGGGTTGAGCCTAACCAGGGGTTGCTAGGTGAGGGGCTGGACTCAGGTTTGATCTGATTGGCTGGCGGCTTGTGACGTCAATAAATGCAGGAAGTGTGAATCCTGGTGTATTTATCAAAAATAAATAAATCTACTTAGAGTAAATAAACCACTGGGTGCATTTTTTTGGCACAAGGACTGTTTTTTTATGAAGTAAATACCCAAAGTTTAGTAAAAAAACATTAAAAAGTGAATTTTGCATGTGTGGTCCCCTTTAACTCTCATGTAAAGGTCATTTAATTGATTTTAGGTTGCTATGCAGAATATTATATAGTTTATGTTGATAAGTATTGTGTATACCAAGCAAATTACAGTAAATGTAAAACTTGTTAAGAAATATTGTGCAATGTTGCAATAATACTAACATGTTACCCATTTTTATGTTAAATACAGAGCCTATGAAGGAGCCAATGTATGCAGACTGCTGTAGAAGTCTTCTTGGTTGCCAGTCTCACCTGCAGCCGTGGCAGAGCAGCTGTACTCACTGTCCAAAGTGTCACGAGGAGGATTTTGAATACCACATACACTCAGTTGTGTTGTGTAGCACTTTGAGATTTTCACTAATGAAAAGTGCGTTATAAATTGAATTCATTATTATTATTATTATTATTATTTATTTTTACTTTATTTATTTTTCTTCACAATATTGTTTTATGACATTGAGGAAAAATTGTCTTACATTTATAAATAATGTTCAAAAGGTTTTTTTATACAGACATTTTACAATAAAAGATTGTTTTGCACCGAAACTGAATTTCTCGCTTAAATTTTTTTATATACTGTACTGTACTGTAAATGCTCATTTTGGATTAATTCACAATCACCATTTATTTTAAACGTGAATAATTTATTAAATTTTCACACCTTCTTAAACATTTCATACATGTCTCTGTCACATGGAGCAGGCAGAAGAGTGCTTCAGTGAAAATGCTGTAGTCATTGACTGGGTAAGCAGCCCCAAACTCCACCTCTGCCTGGCTTCTGTCTTCTTCATTATGAAATGGATCCACACAAAAGGTTGACTCTGTTCACAGTGAAGATCCCAAAGGTGGTGTGCATCAGTTGCACAGGGTAACAGGCTTTCTGCAATTTTGGCAGCTGATTGGGTATTCCTCGGCCTAGAAAAAAAGTGAAAAGAAATTCACCACAAGAAGGCATCTGACGATAGAACAATGTTTGTCTTATATTTAGGGGTGCTTGAACAATCAACATGAGAAAACAGCTAATTTAGTCTATTCTTAAACCTCTGGTGAGGACTAATTGCTACATTATCCAGTGGTAGGATAATGTATGTCTATACTGTACAGGATTCATGTGATAATTTTAAAGCACAACAGCATGTTTTTCTTGTGTGCTGCTTCCAGAAAGCAGTAGCTTTTTTAAATAAAACACAAACATTCAAGTCAAACTCAGTTTTCAGCATTGAAGAATAATGTGATCTCCAGTTTCTGTTTTAATTAAAATGTAGTTACCTCTTGGGTTGGCTACTGCCTCTAGTTCAAAAGTGTCAAAAGCCCCTCCACCAGTGAGGCAAAACACCTCTGTTGCCATCAGCTGTCAATAAAACAGAGTCTGCACGCACCTGAAAGAAAGAAAAAAAAAGTATCTAAATGGTAAATAATAAATTGATTTGTTATAAAACCGTGTGGTTTGCCCATAACACACTTATTTTTTAATTACTTAAAATGTAAAATTTCTGATGTCGTATTCCACGTGTTATTCCAAATTCCAAAACACTTTCTATACTGATGCCAATGATTCAAAATGAAGTAAACATGAGGGAGACCATATATTGTGTCTTTAAACACATATAGTGCCACCCAGATGTAAAGGATTTTAGCAGGTCAATATTAATACTGGCCTCTTTACCTTAATTAATTTACTTATTCAGATTGAATAGTAATTTCACGGATTCTTTTCTTTTTCAGTTTACCCAATATTTCTGTGATCTTTATGATGGATAAATAAATAAAGCCATTAAGTGACAGAGACGTTAACTTAGTTTGATATGTCAAAGACACTATCATTTATTTAAAATAAATCAACTAAATTAACACCATTACACTTGATTGACATGATTTCACTTTCTTTCAATTTAACACGTCAGCACAGTTAAATTTAACACAACAGACTTCAATACTGGATGTTAAACATATTTAGTCTGAGGGCTCTTTAACTTAAATAGTTTCCAGCTTAGAATTGAGGGAAAGGAGATAGGAGGAAGATGGAGAGATGGTTTAAAGGAAATTATTTATCTTGAGGGTAACCAGAAATGACACTTTACATCCGACTTCTGCTAAAATCCAGGTACGTTTGTAAACAGCTCTTTACCTTCGACGACGAGTCTGATAAAGAAATGACACCAGCCTTTCAGATGCACAGAGTCCTTCAGGCCCAGTTCGTCCGAGCCGGTTCTGGTTTACGTTTTCAACGTCTCCTGGGATCCGCTTGGATCATCAGAAAATGTGTCAGCTCCTGGTTGACTTCAAGACGAGATGTTCCTCAAAGAAAGTTCATTAAGAACTTGGAGCTCTTGGAGCTCTTTTGAATTTGTGAAGGCGTCCATAAATTCTTCACTGAATAAGCCAGTCTTTGGCATATGACTGCAGCTTACATCAGCTTCCAAGGCAGAGAGCTTTCAGGTCTCTGTCCATTCCAACTCTGAAGAGAAAGTTCACATCTTTCCTTCCTCACAGGAACTACAGGAACTCACAGGAACCTTCTGGTTCTTTCGAAACTCTGAAGCGTTCAGCTTAGCTTAGAACCTTAAGATAGAACTCTGAAACTTGTCTCTTTCCGATTGGTTCAGAAGAAGCAGTCGAGGAGTTCTCTTGCCGTTATCACGACCCAAGGTTACAGCCAGCAGCAGAGGGAAATGTTTAGGAAAAGACAGACTCATAGACTCCAAGAGGAAAAACACTTGGATTAGCGTCTTAACACTTCTAAAACAAATCTGAAAAGCACAGTTTGACATAAAATTCAACTCTGACACCATTATATGGTCAAGTAACACAGTAATACTCCATATTAAAAGAATAACACAGCATAACATATATCATGAAAATGACAAAAGTTATTCTTTTGATCACATTAGAATAAAATCAAAGATAGAAATAGTCTCTTTTGGTGACTATGTTCTCAGATTACAACTAATGGAATAATTTGTAGTAAATGTCTTGCTTTACTGAGAGGTCAGTAAAGGTCATCTCTGGAACAGTTCAAAAATACACAGGTGTATCAAAGTGGACACGGTCATGCCCACTACAAAAACATAAACATAAGATTAAAAAACTAATCTGGGCTATTAATCTATGAGTAAACAGACCTCAGCGAGAAGCGTTAGCGTTAGCCTATGGTAAATTTTTGTTAAACATACACGGAAGTTTATCAAATGTAATGATTTAATTACTTACTTGGAATATGAAATAAATCTTGTTGACGGTTGGATCATCAGCTCTGAATTAAATATGTTGATTCCCTCTAAATAAGACAACAACAATTCTATTTTACACTCAGATATTCCATTTCCGGTTCCGGTTTAAGGTCCTGTTCAGTAACATCAAAATAAAAGGTCGTCTTTGGTTTAACCGTTGCAGTTAAACAAACAAACAAAACAAAACGTACCCTTTTTTATTTTTTGCAATTTCCGTTTTTCTAATTTCGTTTTAAAAACAAAATAACGAAAAAACCGTTTAAAAACCATTTTTGTAATTTTGTTTTAAAACAAAAAAACGGAATAACCAAAGCTTGTTTGGTTATTTGGTTTTTATTTTGAAACGGAATAACCAAAGAACGAACCATACACGGATTCGATATACAGTATAACTTTTGTATCTTTGTGTTTGTTTGTTTTGTTCTTCCTTTTTTGGGTTGATGGGGGTCACTGGTGCCAATGTCCAGCAGTCATTGTGCAAGAGGCAGGACACACCTGTACAGGTCTCCAGTCCATCACAGGGACACAAAGAGACAAACAATCATTCTCTCTCACTCACACCTAGAAAATATTTCGAGTTACCAATCAGTCTAACATGCATGTTATTGATCTGTGGGAGGAAACTGGAGTACCTGAAGAAAACCCATGCATGCACAGAGAGAACATGGGGACCGAGGTGGTGTAGATGCAGGGCAGTCAACTTGGGACCCGAAGGTCCCAGGTTCCACCCCCATTCATTGCACACCTCGAGGTGTCTCTGAGCAGGATACCCCATCCCCAGCTGCTCCCTCAATAGCTGCCCCCTGCTCCACCTGGTGCTGGATGGGTTAAATGCAGAGAGCCAATGTTGCCATTGTGTGGAAACATGCAATGATGACAATACATGCACATTATATTATTATTATTATTATTATTATTATTATTATTATTATTATTATTATTATTATTATTATTATTATTTGGGATTGGTGGCGCATAGGTTAGAGAAGGTGAGCTTGCGATTGGAAGATTGCCGGTTCAAGACCCGGTACCGACAACATCAAAAATGTGGGTTGGGGTAGGTGACTCACCCACACCTGCCCTCAACCTCATTCACCCCACTGTGGGCCCTTGAGCAAGGCCCTTAACCCCCACCATCTGCTCCCCCAGGTGTCCTAAATAGCATATCTCTGGTCCACATAGAAGGCTGTGGTAGCTCAGTTGTCTGTGGTTGTGTCAGGAAGGGCATCCGGTGTAAAAAAATAACTGCCAAGTCTTCATGTGGCTTAATTTGCTGTGGCGACTCCTGAAGAAGGGAGCAGCCAAAAGAAGAAGAGAGGCTTGAATATGATATTGGAATTATAGGAATGGCTCTAAAGGTGTTTAAATAATATCTATCTGATAGATTCCAGTTTGTAAATGTAAATAATGAATCTTCTTCATACACCAAAGTTAGTCATGAAGTTCCTCAGGGTTCAGTGCTTGGGCCAAAAATCTTTACTTTATATATGCTTCCATTAGGTAAAGTTATTAAGCAGCATGGGATACATTTCAATTGTTATGCTGATGACACAGTTATATTTGTTCATGAAACCCAATTAATCCAATCAGTTACTTTGACTATACAAGCATGTCTTAAAGATATTAAAACCTGATGACCCTAAATGTTCTGCTTTTAAACTCAAACAAGAAAAAAGTTGTAGTTTTTGGACTTGAGCATCTTAGGAACACATTTTGCAATCTCAATTTCTCTGGGTGGCATTAATCTGGCCTCCTGTTCTAAAAGCTGGTGAAGATTCTCAGTCATCCAGGACATGATAAAATAAAAAAGGCGTTCAATACAGAGTCAACTGGACTTTATCTGTAACAGAAGACATTTCGATCTTCATCCGAAAAACTTTCTCAATTCAAAGAGCAGAGTTTGGAAGTGAGGTTTTAAAGGCTGAGAGAAGTGTTATGAAACCGCTTCTCTCCCCAGCTCATTCTTATCTTGTCAGTATTTACTGGAGAGTAGGGCCACAACTATAAGTGCGTGATAAAAGAAAAAGAGAAAAATAAAACAAAACTGGCACCTAACAGATCACAGTGAGGTGGGGCATACCTTTTAGATGTCCGATCAGAGTCTCTTCAGCTGACATCCTTAAAGGGGTGAGCCCGCACTTTTCCTCATCCGTCAGACAATCTGTTCAAAAATTGTTGTTCTTGCTTTTCTTTATAGTTTTTCACTTTTCTTAAAAATGCACCACTTGTGATTTCGTAGGTGGTTGATGTTTGCAGGCGTGTAAACTCTCCGGTGCATTACTCAGCGTCCAGCCGGTTCATCCAGGACAAACTTCCCCCCGGCCAAAAACATCCGACGCTCCCCTCTGGATTGATCCGACCCGAGATGAAGACTCTGTCTCTCCGTCCAGAAACCACCCGCACCGTACCTTAAATTATTTTTCTCTTCTTTACACGTCCTCCCAACACACTCTACTTCATCAGTCAATCACTCAATCACTCCACAGGTGTGCTACCAGCAGAGCTAAAAAAAACTTTTTTGGCTGAGCCCCGCCCCCTTCACCAGTGAACCGTCAAAAAGGTGCCAAAAATAAAAATAACAAACAAACAAAAAGACTGAAGAAAATGTGCCCACGTAACACTTCCCCCCCAAACAATATATATATATATA
>JBBPBX010000400.1:42321-58671 GCA_038048925.1 Garcialebias charrua | reverse complement strand
TGTTGTGTTGTGTGTTGTTGTGTTGTTGTGTTGTGTGTTGTTGTGTCGTGTGTTGTTGTGTCATGTGTTGTTGTGTTGTGTCGTGTGTTGTTGTGTTGTTGTGTTGTGTGTTGTTGTGCTGTGTGTTGTGTGTTGTGTGTTGTTGTGTTGTGTGTTGTTGTGTTGTGTGTTGTTGTGTTGTTGTGTTGTTGTGTGTTGTGTTGTTGTGTTGTTGTGTTGTTGGCCACAGTAATCAGATTTGTCGGTTACACAAAGATCTGAATCAAAGTAGATGGTGTTAGAACCTGGAGGCCTTTCTGTAGAAACTAAAGAGTTTTGATTTGCTCTGCTTGTTATCAGTTGTACGTTCCATCCTCTGATGTTCTAACAGACTAATTTCACACCACCGCAGTAGATAAAGCTAACACGATTGGGCCTTTGTTGTTTGACTCGCGGCCACAGCTCTCTAATCCTCGCTGAGAGAGACGGCGAGCTGGCGGCGGCACCGGTGCCGCTCACTTCCTGCTTGGTTTGGGTTTGTTCTGCAAGGTGTGACACGAACTTGTGCTGCAATCTTCAGCGTGAGGCTTTCAAAGAGCTCAGGCTTTTGTAGTTGTGTTCTTTATGGACAACAGAAGCTTTAGGTTCATGCTGGCACTGGAGGAAGTAAGACAGAAAAACCCAAGAAAATCCTCCAATTACACGGTGAAACTACGGTTTACTCCACAGATGTCCAGAATAATTTGTCTGTCCTCAGTTGTGTCACAGTAAAAAAAAACTTAAATGCAGAAAAACATCATAATATATAAATAAAGGTTGAATGAATAATTTCCTACTTAAACTTTTTAAAACAAATCTTGTTTGCTTTCATTGTGTTTCTCAAACGCCTCAAATCTGAAACAACAGAAGTATTTTTGATAATTTCATATGCCTAATTTAGTAAGTTGTGTTTCTAAATGCATTTTACTAGTCAAAGTCAACTTTATTGTCAGAACTGCAATATGTACAGGACATACACAGGATTGAAATTGCATTTCTCTCTCAGTCCCTCGGTGCAACAGTAACCATTTAAACACTAAACAATTAATAAACAAGCATAAAATGAAATAATAAAAGTTTAGTACTGTCCTGAGTTTTTTGCATAGTAGTTTTTCATAGTAGTATAAAAGTATAAAAAGTTTCACCAACACCAAAAACACCAACATTTAATAAACATAATCATAAAATGAAATAGAGTGTAATACTGTCCCGAAGTATAAAGTATAAAAAGTATATCTATAAAATAAATGAAGGTTCTGGCATTTGACATTTGTAAAGAGTGACAAAGCAGCATATGAGGTTAATGTACACAGTATATGTATGAGGTAGTTGATATTGGTATAGAGACAAAGTGGCATTATGCAATAAGGCTAGTAAAAAGAATATATACTGTATATCAGCAGTAGTGTAGATATAAAAAGTCTAGATGTAAACAGTAGTAATAAATGTCAACAGTAGTAATAAATGTAAACAGTGAATGTAAACAGTAGTATGACTATAGGCAGTAATGTAATACAAAATAACCCGTTTGATGACACAGAGTCCAGTGTTAAAAACTTTGTGTTGTGTGGTAATCCACCCACACCCCACTGTATATAGGTGGATCTGCGGTGGAGGTGGTCTCCAGCTACAAATACCTGGGTGTACACTTGAATGATAACCTCAGCTGGAGCAATAACACCACCAGCCTGATCAAGAAAGGTCATCAGAGACTCTACTTCCTCAGACGGCTGAGACGAGCCGGTCTGAGAAGCCCAGTCCTCACCTCGTTCTACAGGTGTGCAGTGGAGAGCGTCCTGTGCTCCAGCATCAACGTGTGGCATGGAGGCTGCACAGTTGCAGAGAGAAAAGCTCTGCAGAGAGTGGTGAAGGCTGCACAGAAGTCTGTGGGAGTCAGTCTCCCCACCATCACAGACATTTACACCTCCAGATGCAGAAAAAGAGCCACCTGCATCATGAAAGACCTCACTCACCCAGCACACTCACTCTTTGCACCACTCCCCTCGGGACGGAGGTTGAGGAGCATCAAATGTAGAACCACTAGACTGAGAAACAGCTTCTACCCTGAGGCTGTCAGACTCATGAATAAATAAATAATAAGAATAAACACTGCAAAATGTCACATCATACTGATACTGTACTGATCTGTTTCTTGTTGCTGCGTTCATCTGTGACCATCTGCTCATGTTCGTGCTGCTGTTTATAATGATGTTTTTCTACTACATTAGGGCTTAGTGTATTACTAGCTGATGTGATGTCTCTCTTAGTTAATCCTAGATGTTATTATTGTATTTCTCTTGCATTTGTTGTTGGATGTAACTGGGACCCTGTGTACATAATCTCGTTTTCAACACATGTACTACATGCGGTGCAAATGACAATAAATTCTCTCTGACTCTGACTCTGACTCTAATGTGTGAAATTTTTGTGATTAAGGCAGTACAAGTGGGAGGGAGGGCAGAGCAGGTAGAGAGTTTAGCATCCTGACTGCCTGATGAGCAGAGCTGTCATTTAGTCTGCTGGTTCGAGCCTGGAGACTCCTCAGACTCACATACTACTTCATCAAATGAAAAGGATTATCACTAGAAAGTGTTATTACCATCCATGAAATGTTTTGTTTTGAAAATTAAAATTACTGAAATTTTATGATCTGGTTGACTACAATATACTCTTAAGTAGAACTTAGGCGCAGAACTTCACATTATCCTCAAATATCCAAACACTTTTTGTTAAAAGACAGAGTACTTACAATCGTAAGGGTACAGATATTTTTGTTATGTCACAACATAAAACACGTTTAAAGAGTAGGTCTACTATAATTTATGGAATAGGTCTATGGAATGGTTTAGAAAACGATATAAGAATCAATAGAATTAGGTTTCTGGAAAAATATACATAAATTGGTTTGTTTCAAAATTTATGAATGTTAAAGTATGATGAGTAATTTATTGTGTAATATTTTTTGTGGATTATTGTTGTTTGAATTGATTGAATTGATTTTGTTAAAAAAGGGGCAGACATAATAAGATTTTATCTTCTGCTTCTTTTCATTTCATGTAATGTTTGATTTTTTTTATTTACGTGGAATTGTAAATACCGGTAGTTTTTTTTGTGTTCTTTTAAATTTGAAATTTGAAATGAATAAAGAATTAGAAAAAATAAAGTCTAATAAACCTTGAATGACCGCGGATCACCAGCCTCCTCTCATGCCACAGTTTCAGACTGAGACTGTTTACACGAGCAGTAAAAGTGACAAAAATCAGATTATTTCCCCTGAATGTGACTCACACGACGATGACAAACAGTCGGTTGGTTTCCTGTGCTGACCTGTTTTTAATCAGTGGATGCTTTCCATGTGTAAAGAAGAAGTATAGTATATATAAGAAGTGTAGTATATATAAGAATATATAATATATAATATATTATAGTATATATAAGAATATAAGTATAGTATATATAAGAAGTATCATGTGTATATAGAAGTGGTTCTAGTCGCCCTGCCTGGTTACATATAGTTTGTAGAACCTGCCTTTTGGCTGTAGGTGATAATGTTTTCAATACCTGGTTTAACTTGACTTTATTATTTTACTTTATTCTCAAAACTGATAAAAACAACAACAATGAAACAAACAGTTATATATTCCAGCACTTGTTGTTAGAAAAGCTGCATTTTATTTGCAGGACAGAAGACGGAGGTGACGCCTTCTCTTCGGCCAACTCGTCACTCTCAGTTGAAACTGTCCGTTTGTCTCATCAGGACCAAGGTTCACGGTGACGACACAATGAGTTAGAACGATGAGAAACTGGACCTGTGAAACCACAAAGAACCAGCGCCACCTTCAGAACACGCTTTAGACCACGCCCATTCATGCAAACCATAAGGACTCATTCCTGACGAAAATACAAAATATTAAAATTAGGGATGGGGACGATCCGATCCAGTATTGGTATCCGATACCAGCATAATTTAAGTATTGGATATCGGATCTAACCTATCGATATTTCCGAACCAGCTTCAAAGTGCACTTGTGTTCCACCATATTCTGTGACTGCCATCTTAACATTGTGTGAGTTCAACCCTGTGAAGACACTCTGGGCCTCACAACAGGGAACACACAACCTGACATAGCACACAAGAGGCTGGTCGATACCACACACAACCTTCTCACTCATGGTGCAGCTGAAAAACAAAAAAAAACTGCTAAGCATTATGGGAAAGACAACACAGTCCATTCCCCTTAACCACTATGGGAGTGGATTTTGTTGTCTTTCCCATAATGCTTAGCAGTATTTTAGTTTTCCAGCTGCACCTAAAGTTGGAAAACTAAAAAAACTGCTAAGCATTATGGGAAAGACAACAAAATCCACTCCCATAGTGGTTAAGGGGAGTGGATTTTGTTGTCTTTCCCATAATGCTTAGCGGTATTTTAGTTTTCCAGCTGCAATATGAGTGAGAAGGTTGTGTGTGGTATAGACCTGCCTCTTGTATGCTGTTAATGTTTGTGAGTTTCCTGTTGTAAGGCCCAGAGTGTCTTTATTGGGTGTAATTCACACATTGTTAAAATGAATGATCTCAGTTCAAAAAAATTTGTTATACAGACTCATATACTTGAACAGTATCGGATCGAAAAAGTATCGGTATTGGTCGATACCCAGTTTTAAGTATCGGATCGGAAGTAAGAAATGTGGATCGGTTTATCCCTAATTAAAATACACCGCAGATAATCTTGTCCAGATGTTTTTTGTTGATTCACATCATTTCAACCTTGCTGTTGTTTTTAAATTTACATTTTTTTCACATGTTCTATAAGTTTTAAGAGATTTTATTTAAATCGCCCTGCTACATTGTGGTTGACAACCAGTTACTAGTTAGGAGTGGGTACGGGTGAGAGTTTGTATCGAGTACACACTTACTGGCAGCTCCTACAAAAATGCCTTTTGGCTTCAGTTTGGGACAGTGGATTTTAACTGGTCCATAATAATAATAAAAATGTATTTAATTTGTAACGCACTTTTCATTAACAAAAAGCTCAAAGTGCTACAAGGTCAACCGATCAACAGAGGACGCCATTTCTTCCGTGGTCCACACTGCTCTCACCCACCTGGATCAGAAGGACTCATACGTGCGTCTGCTCTTTGTGGACTTCACATCTGCCTTCAACACCATGATCCCCCAAACTCTGATAGACAAACTATCTACACTTGGACTAAGCCCCTCTATTTGTAACTGGGTACTAGACTTCTTAACAGACAGACCACAGTCCGTGAAGATCCACAACTTCTCCTCCTCCACCATAACCCTCAGCACTGGCTCTCCTCAGGGATGTGTGCTGAGCCCCCTTCTGTTCACTCTGCTCACATATGATTGTACAGCCACACTTCCAGGCTGTCATATTGTTAAGTTTGCAGATGATACAGCGGTGGTGGGATGCATCACAAACAATGATGAGTCCAGCTACAGACAGGAGGTGGAACATCTGGAGAGCTGGTGCAAAGAGAATAATCTTCACATGAATGTGAAGAAGACAAAGGAGATGATTGTGGACTTCAGAAGGAACAAACACACCCATGCCCCACTGAAAATAGGTGGGTCTGCAGTGGAAGTGGTCTCCAGCTACAAATACTTGGGTGTACACATGAATGATAACCTCAGCTGGAGCAACAACACCACCAGCCTGATCAAGAAAGGTCATCAGAGACTCTACTTCCTCAGACGGCTGAGACGTGCTGGTCTGAGCAGCCCAGTTCTCACCTCGTTCTACAGGTGTGCAGTGGAGAGCATCCTGTGCTCCAGCATCAACGTGTGGCATGGAGGCTGCACAGTTGAAGAGAGGAAAGCTCTACAGAGAGTGGTGAAGGCTGCACAGAAGTCTGTTGGAGTCAGTCTCCCCACCATCACAGACATTTACACCTCCAGATGCAGGAAAAGAGCCACCTGCATCATGAAAGACCTCACTCATCCAGCACACTCACTCTTTGCCCCACTCCCCTCAGGACGGAGGTTGAGGAGCATCAAGTGTAGAACCACTAGACTGAGGAACAGCTTCTACCCTGAGGCTGTTAGACTCATGAATAAATAAAAATAAAATAAAAAATAAACACTGCAAAATATCACATCATACTGATGCTGATCTGTTTTCTTGTTGCTGTGTTCATCTGTGACCATCTGCTCATACAAACTCATGTTCGTGCTGCTGTTTATTCCCACTATATTAGGCTTAGTGTATTACTAGTTGATGTTTTTCTTAGTTAGTTCTAGATGTTATTACTGTTTTTCTCTTTCATTTGTTGTTGGATGTAACTGGGACCTCGTGTACATAATCTCGTTTTCATCTCATGTACCACATGCGGTGCAAATGACAATAAAGACTCTGACTCTGACTCTGACTCTGAAGGTGCAACTAAAATCAATGATCAAATAAAAAGTAAGTGATAGAATCAAGTAAAATCAATGACAGAATAAAAATCAGTGATAAAATCAACTAAAATCAATGATATCAACTAAAATCAGGGATAAAATCAACTAAAATCAATGATAAAATAAAAAGCAGTGATAAAATCAACTATATCAACTAAAACCAGGGATAAAATCAACTAAAATCAATGGTAAAATAAAAATCAGTTATAAAATCAACTAAAATCAATGATAATATCAACTAAAATCAGGGATAAAATTATGTGGAGGCTTGCTTAAAAAGAAAGGTCTTTAAGTATTTTTTTAAGTAAACCAGTGATCTGTATGTTGATGATGCAGTGACTTACCTCAGTGCATCATTGGTGCTTATCAAAACTTTGCAAAACTGTTTTATTAGTTTTTAGTCTAGAGGGATTTGTTTTATTCAGTGGATACATTTTATCACGTCAAGCAGAGCAACTGGAAAACGGTTGGTTAATTCAAAACACTTAGCCGCTCAAAGAATCATGTAGAGCTGTGAAAAGCTGCACTTCACGGGCAGCGTGTGTCTGCTGGTGTAATCGCTCCCTCTCACAATGAACGTTGTTTTAACACATCGACAGCAGAAACAAGCAAACATGACTCTTATGGGAGGATGATGAATGTGGCGATGCGCCGCTCACTTCACTGAGCTCTGATTCATGCCGTAATGAATTACATTTCAGCCAGCAATGTGGTAGTTCTGTTAATTAAAGCAAACAAGAAACAAAGAAATGATCACATTGTGAGGGTTTTCAACCACGTAACCACGTTTGAAGCTGATGTGAAACAACGTTCATCTCATTAGTGTCGGTTCTTTGTCCTTTCAGCTTCCACCATCTTTAATCACAAGTTGTTTTATTCATTGTGACACAGAAAGACAAATACAACCTTTCACTCTCTGTGACTTTAATATTTACTAATCTTGTCTATCAAATTTTCAAACATAGAAAAATAATGCAGGGTTTTTTGTTGTTGTTGTTGCTTTATTTATTTTGTATTTTATTTTAATTGTGGACTGAAATAGATATGAACAGAGAAAAACAACAGCATATGACAGTCGACAAACAGCAACCTACTGCACTGGGCAAGAAAGGACTTTGCATTGAGTTTGACCTTGACTTGTGACCTTTAGAGCTTAGGTGATGACAAATGTACACGGCTGGTACAAATTTTAAAATTGTCCTCACCCAAATATGAGCTTCAAGCCGTTAAGAGTTAGGTTGCTGCTAAAAGATGAAATTCATGTGTAAGTTTGCAGCGCTGCTAACCATCTCTACTGGCACCATCAACGCCTCGCCATCTTCGAGGGAATGCATATCACCCGCCACTCTTCATGCATCAGTGGTTAGACTGAGCTGTTTCAATCAGAACCTGCAGCGTGAGCAGATTTACTGAGGTCACAGAACTGCTGCTACGGCTAAACCAAAATCAAATGAAGTGGCTAAACTGGTCGATTTACAGTAAGTTCTGCAGCAAAGCATCAGAACTGGATCAGAACCATGTTGTGTGGAAAACTGCATTTCATAATTTACTATAACACCTCAAGCTTTCAAATACAAAACAGATGTTTTTTAAAATCTCATTTAGTTTTTCTTTTTATTGTTAAGTTTATCCAAGTGTAATCTACGGAAGGGTATTGCTGTCATCCATAAAAAAAAATGTTTGAGCTTATGTAGAAATAACGTGATACGTATGTAGTAATAATGTGATAATATGTAGTAGTAATGTAATATTACTAAATGTTATCACGTTATTACTACATATTATCATGTTTTTACTACATACGTATCACATTATTACTACATTAAATCACGTTTTTACTACATAATATCACGTTATTACTACATATCACATTATTACTACATACGTATCACGTTATTACTACATACAGGGAGTCCTCGACTTACGAACGAGTTCCGGATCTAAGGACCGTTGGTAACCCGAATTTGCCGTAAGTCGGAACCCATAGCACGTGCGTTTGTAAGTCCGGATTTTTGTTCGTAAGTCGGAAAATGTATGCTAGCGCTGCGCCAAACACCCTTTTTCAACACAAACGTACATACTGGTTCATAAACATGCACATAACTTTGTTTACAAATGGTTAGCTAACACACTTTCATCTAAAAGCACCTTAAAACACATACCAGTGCTG
The DNA here is from genome assembly GCA_038048925.1 of Garcialebias charrua. Taxonomy (NCBI): domain Eukaryota; kingdom Metazoa; phylum Chordata; class Actinopteri; order Cyprinodontiformes; family Rivulidae; genus Garcialebias; species Garcialebias charrua. Next base: position 50,065 of record JBBPBX010000400.1, on the reverse strand, counting down.
TATTTAATGTACAACTGTATTGTTCGTAAGTCCGTTCGTAAGTCTGAGTTGCCGTAAGTCGAGGGCGCCGTAAGTCGAGGACTCCCTGTATTATCACGTTTTCACTACATACGTATCACGTTATTACTACATATCACATTTTTACTACATATTATCACGTTATTACTACATACATATCACGTTATTACTACATTAAATCACGTTTTACTACATAATATCACATTATTACTACATATTATCACGTTATTACTACATACGTATCATGTTATTACTACATATTATCACGTTTTCACCACATACGTATCACGTTATTACTACATATTATCATGCTATTACTACATAATATCATAACTACATCACAAAATGAATAATTCTACTTAATTTTCCTAACTGTAATACACAAACTAGATCACAAAATGAATAATTCTACTTAATTTTTCTAACTGTAATACACAAACTACATCACAAAATGAATAATTCTACTTAATTTTTCTAACTGTAATACACAAACTACATCACAAAATGAATAATTCTACTTAATTTTTTCTAACTGTAATACACAAACTACGTCACAAAATGAATAACTCTACTTAATTTTTCTAACTGTAATACACAAACGCACTAAGCTACATCATAAGTACAACATAAGTGTAATACACAAACACACTAAGTTACATCATATATAGTTTTTGAGCAAGTCCTTTTTGACCTTTTTCTTAAATGTATACATTGATTTTGCATTTTTAACATCACTCTCCAGAACATTCCACAATCGAACTCCCTGAATTGAGGTAGACCGTCCCTTTAAGCTGGTTCTGAATTGTGGTTTGATGAATATCTCTGTCCCTTTGAGATTGTAATAACTTTGTCTTTTTATAAAATTTCTTTGGATATTTAAAGGTAATGTGTTATTATGAGCCCTATACATAACTGATAAAATACTATATTCTACCAATTCCTGGAATTTCAATAAATTTAGCTGAAGAAACAAGGTGTTTGATGGGTGACTGAAATGTTTTCTGGTGATTACTCTTACAGCTCTCTTTTGTAAAATAAAAACAGGCTTTGTAATTGTTTTGCACGCTTTTCCCCAAACCTCAATACAATAGATTAAATGTGGAGCAATGATTGTGTTATACAACATATACAGAGCTTTATCAATTAAAAAATCCCTGACTTTATACAGTACTGCAATTGATCTAGCTATTTTTGTTTTAATGGAATTTGTTTTAATTTGGATTTGCTTCAGATCCATGAGAAACTTTGTGTTTTACATCTTGTCAGTATCATAAACCATGTTTTCAACATTTCGGCAGGTGAGTTTGAATGAACAGGTCAGCCGAGGCCTCGCGTCTCATTTCCAACAATAACCGACCTGGAATGAAAAGCTTTTAAACCAAACATGAGAATTAAGACGTCTCAGCTTTTAATCAAAAGATAAAACAGGCTCTGTAGGAGCTGAAATGCTCACTCTAATTTGCACATTCTTTTTGAAAAATATTTAATTGATTCCATTTAGCTAATCAGTGCCCATGATGCTAATCTACTTATAGTTGAAAATGTGCTGAAATGATTGAATCAGAGCAGAACTGTTGATTTTTAGGAGTTGGAACAAACTTTCCTCACCTCCAGATCTGCTTCTTATTGATCTGTTCTTTTAAGAGCATGGTCTTTAAACCCTGAACGTTCTGAACTTCCCTTTGTTTCTCTCTCCAACCTGAGTGACCTCTGCATTAAAAGAAAATGAATTCAGTTTTGATTTTTGTGCCCAGTGGCAGAGTCGAGGGAAACTGGAAACACTCTGTCCGTCTGTGTTGTGGCATGAAAACTTGAAAAACAAGCGAGGAAACAACTTCCATGTTTGGCTGCACTTATGTGTAAGAAAAGTCACCATCAGAAATTGTGTTGCCACGTCAAAATCCAAGATGGCCACCACGTCCAAAAAACACACGAGAAAAAAAAACATGCCTTATTAAAAACTATAAATTCCTCAAATGATTGGGGTGGCCCCTGAGGAGGCCGAAGAATAATCTGTGGTGTTCAAGGCCACCACTGGCTACCCACTTGCTCCTCCACTGCACCTGCTCATGGATAAACTTACTCCCTTCAGTCTTGAGGTCTGATTTAATGTAAAATGTAAATGTCTGATTCATGGTATTTTTTACTTTTTAGCTCAGGTGGCCATCTTGAATTTTTTTATTTGCAATCAGAGTCTCTTAGAGATTGTTCTCAGCTACTACCACACCAAATGTCAGCTCAGTATCTTTTAAAATAGCTGAGTTATCATGTTTTTCTCTTTTAGCTCAAGCGGCCATCTTGGATGTTTAATTTGCATCAGGAATGTAAAACAACTTGCCCTCAGATACGAACAAACCAAGTTCAGCTCAACATCCCAATTAATGACAGAGTTATCATCAATTTGGAGTTTTCTGAGGCAGCTGTGGCAGCCATCTTGAACCAAAATGGCTCCAAATGTTAATCAGTGTTTTGTTCAGAGACCTCACTCCAGGTCATGTGACCTCACGGTGGCAGTTAGAAGCTCTTCAGAGTTCTGTGTTTTTCAATGAGAAAATGGCGTCTTTGTTTGCAAACTGCATCGCCGTGGTAACTTGTAGCGCCAGTAAAATTAACAGCAGACATCACGGCATCGAGCCGCTCGTTTTGATATTTAACTTGTGGGGGGGACACGTTGCAACATTAAAGTTGCATGAAGAATAAAACTCTTTTCAGGTGGATCCCAGGTGCTGCCTTCAAACACATCTGTTCTCCTCCACAGTGGAACTCCTCCACGCTTGAACATCTCGCACCAAAAACATTTAGGTTTACTTCACTCTCTGTTCCAGTGCAGAAAAACACTCGTCTCCAAAACTACAAACATTCTCTGTTCACATCCCTCAGGGACAGGTACACCAGCGTGCCGCTTGTTAAGATTATATTCGTTTATGTTTTATGTTTATGTTTATTAAGTTTTTTTTTTTAAAAACACAATACAAAAAACCCCAACAATGATAACATATACAAAATGTAAAAAATAAAGGTAGCAGAAAGAAGAAAAAATCTTATTAAATCTGCCCCTTTTTTTCAAACAATCGGTTCAAACAATAATAATCTTCCAGTAACAGTATACAATTAATAATTCTTTCTAATTTTCCAATTAATACAACACACATTAAACTACTTCATAGATATTTTATATTTAGTTTTGATCATTTTCTTAAATATACATATTGACTTGGCATTTTTAACGTAATTCTCCAAACCCAAAAAAGCTAAGTCTGGTCCTCTGGACATTCAAAAAACAAAAAACAAAGCAAAAAAATTGTAGAACGCTTCGTCTTTCGTCCGAAAGACTTTCTCAGTCGCAGGGTTGCCAGATCTCCAGACCGAAAGAAGCGATCAGCTCCTTCAAAACAAGCACAAACAAGCGACTCGCTCTTTCAAAAAAAGCCCAAAAAAAGCCCAGCTGGCAACCCATCCCATTGTGTAAAAAAAGGCAGTTTTAAACAGTATAAACATATTTATTATGGCATTACATATAACCAGCAAAATTATACATTAAAGAACGTATTCAGTCTAAAAAATAAAAATACATTTTGCATTTTTATACAGCTGGTTTGTCATGTGTACAAATTAAAAAATAAAATTAAAATTAAACTGCAAAGTCAACAAAACAACTTTCTTTATACTGATGCTCAATGAAGCAGGTAGAAAAAAACAGCATACAGGCAGGAAAAAACTTTGATTTCTTAAAACTCTGTTTAAAAAACTCTGTGTTAGCGTTGTCTTGTCTAGACAAAGAATAAAGAACAGAGACAAAGAATAAAGAACAATGTTGCATTCGCGTGTAGTCGGATGTCCTGTGAAGAAACACGGTTTTTAATTTTAAACTCACTTTGAAAGTAATTTTCATTAATTTATCATTTTGTTTGCTAAAAACTAACATAGTTTTGAGAAATTTGAAAGCGACTCCAGGGAAAAACAGGCCCAATGCCGCTTGAAATAAGTGGACTTGGCAACTATGTCTGAGAGGCTGTATTCATCTCAGTCTTATAAATAGCACCCTCCCCCAGTGGATCAACCAGTTGGCTGATGACAGCCTGAAACCAGCTGCTAACATGATCAAGGAGGACCATCAGCCTAACAATGGATCGTTAGCACCCTGATGGTTGTTTTCCATTCACAGAGGGCTGAGTGATACTAGTAATAACAGCATTGTAAGAGGGGGACAGTTGAACCCAGAGGCCTCCACCAGGATCAGACTTAGCTTATTTGGATTTTTCTACCTGGATTATTGAGCATGCATCAGGGTAATTCTCCAAACCATTCCATAATCTAATTCCCTGGATTGAGGTAGAACGTCCCTTCAAACTAGTTCTGAATTGTGGTTTTACAAACATCTCTGTCCCCTTAAGATTATAACAACTTTGTCTTTTAACAAAATGCATTTGGATATTTAAAGGTAATGCGTTATTCTGAGCCCTATACATAACTGATAAAATATTATAATCTACCAAATAATGGAACTTCAGCAACTTTAACAATAATTTCTGTAACTTTATAGACACAATTCACAACATATTCAGATTAAAATCCAACAATATTTATTTTAATTATACTAGATTACAATATATTAACGCGCAGTACTTTATGAAATGATAACTACGGTAGTATTTAAGGCAACAAGTAGATTCTGTCAAATCTGATATTTTGACAAATGTATATATATATATATATATATATATATATATATATATATATATATATATACAGGTAACCCCCGATTTACGAACGAGTTTGGGACCTAAGAACGGTTCGCAGGTCGATCTGTTCGCAGGTCAGACCTTCCGTACCCTCGTCACTCGGGGATGTCCTGTATTTTTTTTTTTTTTTTTTGTGGTACCAAGTACTGTACAGTACGTACTTCGCCTATCCTAACACACCTAACACAGTGTAATTAATTAATACAGTACAGTAATAAAAATATAAATTAAATAAAAATATAATTTCTTACTTGGAGGTGGTCAAAGCCGCTGCTGCGTCCCGTGTTAGCTCCCTTGTTAGCTTCTGGAGCTAGCCAGGCCGGAGGTGTTCTCGCGGCGGCCTGGCACGATCGGCGATAAATCTGCAGCTGCCTGAGACATCCACAAAGTTCACAGAGACGTTTCCAGCTCGTAATTAATCCATATGAAGCGATCCTGGTCACCAGTCTTCCAAACCTGGCTGCCTGCAGCCGTAACTATGACCTAAGATGGCGTCCGGTGTTCTGCTTTAACTAGTAACCCTGTAAACTGGAGACTTTCAAAGCAGCCGTGACTGACCTAAGATGGCCTCCGGTGCAGCGCCGGCCCAAGGCATAAGCGAAGTAAGCAGCCGCTTGGGGCCCCAGGGTCACACAAGGGGGCCCCCAAAGAGGAGCTGAGTTTTGTGGGTTTTTATTTAATTTTTTTATTCTATTACACACAACTTCATCATAAAGTTCAGATTTTTATTTTCATAATGATATATATAACCTATATATGATATATTTGTGTGTACATGTATATTTGAATATGTAGAAATCACTCTATGGAAAGAAAGAAATGACCAGTGGTTGGGAACCCCCTTCAGTGGGGCCCCAGTAGAGCACGTTTCACATGTTTCTCAGCCAGCGCTCCTTGCCGCAATGTGAAGTCCGCATCCAAGCTAATTAAGCACCTGACACGTAACTAATGCTAGATAATGTCGCAAAAAAGGGCATATCTTCAGGGGCTGAAAAAAGAAGAGGAAAAAAGATGATGAAGAAGAGAAAAAATGACAAGATAAAGGTATGTTTGTACAAAGTACATCTCTTTTATCAAAAAATATTTGTGCAGCTGCTAATGGATAAATAGAGCTAGCAACATTGAACAGTCTGGACTACCGTGTTTGTACTTGTTAATAACTGAGTTTTAATTTTATGTGAGTTGATTGGCACTACTTTTTTTTTTTTGGCTCAAAACAGCGTTTTTGCTAACGCTTGATAGCAATAATTAAAACTTCACAATACATAACATTTGCTAGTCAAATGTTTTACATCAGGCTATATTGATTAAACAGCTTACTAGTTATGCTTGAGTTGGCAATATGTTGTGGACTGTTGAGCATGATAATTTATGTGACTAAAATAAACAATTTTTTACACAAACTTATGTGAAATTCTGCAGGAGCACTGTTAAAATATTTTGTCAGCGAGAGTCCACATTACCAGGCTCAGCTGTGGGCAGAGCATCAGGTAAGAGAAAGACTCACCATACAGCATACAATTAATTTTTAGTCATAATTACACTCCAGAGTCTGTAATGAATGTATGCAAGGAATGTGTGTGCATATGTATGTATTTCATCTTATGTCCATCTTCGTCATCTTCAGAACTAAGTGTAGCACCTCATCCTCTGTGCCCACTACAATCGGTAAATTAACTGCATAACATCCTTTTTATAACTCCTACACAACTAACTCATAATTTTTTTATTTACAACGTAAGCAGAAAATAGAAGACTTTGGAGCAACAAATACTGTTTAAACATGTCTGAAGAAAATTTCAGTTTTACTGGCTGATTTGTTTTATTACTACAAGCAAAAAAGCAAAGTATGAAAGTATTTTTATACTTTTTCATAAAAAAAGTGAACAACATAATTACAAGTATGATGTGACATCTAACATAACTACATTTTTTGCTATTTTCATCTTAGGTCCATCTCCATCCTCTGCAGAGCTAAGTCTAGCAACCCCATGTGCCCACTGTCTCATCTGTGTCTGCAACTGCAGATGATCTACCTGGTAAGCTAACAGCAAAACATCTTCTATAATTCCTCTTTGAGCTCCAGATCATTTTCAGATTAACAGTTATGTACATTGCAAACATTTTCTGCCCTTTTATGTTATTATTAATCATCATCTTTCTTTTGTCTCTTTCTCAGAAGCTTCCACATCAAAGTCCAAGCCACACCAAGGATCATCAGCTCTGCCAATGGACCCAGCTGAGTGGCCATCTTTCCTCTCAGATGTAAACAGGACTGAGCAGGTGATGAGAGGACCACTGCCTATTAAGGATACCTTTTCCTTCCTCAAAAGGCATGATGGGCAACGTTTTTATTTTTAGAAAGCTTGATTTTACCAGTTTATTCATAGGCAGTTTTATCAATACATTATGTCATGTCTGGCCTTCTGAGGGCATTCATGAACTTGATGTGGTCCAAAATTAAAATGTTTGGCACCCCTGCAATAAAATACATATATACATTAAAAAGGACTGTCAGAGTTGCAATATGTTTTATCAGGTGGGAGAATGGTAAAACCATCCGACCGTTGATTGCAGTAATTCACAATATTAGTAGAAACAGAGGGCCCCCATCCAAATTTCGCTTAGGGCCCCAAAGAGGCTTGGGCCGGCCCTGCTCCGGTGTTCTGCCTTAATTTGTGACCGTGAAAACTGGAGACCTTCTTCCTGTTATGACCGGAAGTTGCACAATTATTGCGCAATCATGACAAAAATGATCAGAAATGATCATTTTTATCATAATTATTATTTATAAAGCCTTTAAAACAACCACAGCTGCAACAAAGTGCTGTACACATGAAATTAAGAACATTTTTTTTTTTTAATACAGTAATGTCATATTTTTATTAAATATGATACGTTCGTAGGTCCGGGCCGCCGTAGGTCGATGGAGTCGTAGGTAGGGGGTCACCTGTATGTATATATGTATATATATACAGTATATA